>OX451215.1:96802813-96867054 GCA_949628195.1 Phasia obesa
GGCAGAAAATAATTTTATGTTCATTTATGATAAATTTTATAAATGTTCAACATTGATAAATGAACATGTATATTTATGACAAAGAACATTAATTAGAAGAAGCTAATTTATCACTCTTCATGTATATATTACAAAAAACAAACAGGTACACGCATTCATGTATGAACATAGGCAGAAAGTTTTTTGTTGTTCGTTTATGAGCGTGAAAAATAAATATAAAATTTTAGATTTGTCATTTATGACAAATATCATGAATGTTGAGTTTTGAATGTTCATAAATGAAAAATTCTGAACCTTGATTTATCCTCTGGGTTTGGTTGGTTAAATAGATGATGCTTACAACTAAAAAACTACCTTAAGTAGATTAGATACAAGTTGTGCTGATGACGGACGTGGCTGTCTATAAAATGTGCATTCCACTCATGCTGGTGTCTGAAAATTAAATTTTCCCAATTTTTCTTTAATATTATCACCTAATTTGTAATTTAATTAATTCTTTCTTAGAGAGAATAAAAACGAACTTAAGCTTGATTATAAATTTCATGGTATATTTTTTATAATTGTTATAATTTTATTTAATTTTTTTTGATTGCATGTTTTATTTACTTTTTCTTAATTTTTTGTTTTTAATTTTTTTTAAATGTTTTCCAAAATCATAACAACATAACATAAACAATGTTTTCGGCGCTGAAATACGCTTTCTGTTTTCCCGCATTCAATCAGCTCGGCGCTCACTATGACCTGTTCGCGCTTATTTGTACTAATTTGTATAGTACCTGTTTTCTCGCATTGGTTCTCGAAATAAGCGTCAGTCGGCTCGGCTCGGCTCGGCTCGTCAACAAGCGGCCACTCTGTACGCACCCTTATACGGTGCTGTCAAAAAAAGTTGAAATAGAGCATTTTCATAGAGTATTTTCATAAGGTACATAAAGAAGTTTGCAACGTGTCTCCCGCATGAAGTTGGTTAACTTTCAAGTTTTCGTGCGTTTTATGTAATGTGACATCTCGTCAGCTGACTTTAGTTTCGTTTTGTTATAAAGATTCTTTTCAAAGGCAGGAAAGGTAAAAAACTTAAAGTTTTATATAATAAAGAATTATAAAAATAAACGGGCTGAAGTCAACAAATTTTTAAAAAGCTGATTTAAACAAGAAGTCTGTAAAGCATGTTATGTAACTTGAAGCGTTTAAAGCGTATAAAGTATATAAAGCTTGCAACGCGTTGAAGCGTTCAAAGCGTGTTATGTACTTTCACCTTAAAGAGTTCCTTGACACTAATAACTTTAACTTATTTTTCGTTAAAATTTATTTTTGTCCTCTGTTATATCTTTATAAGTACTGAGTTAGGTACAACAACAAAATACATACCTATATGATTTGTAACAAAACAATACATTTTATTGAAGTTAAAAAAAGCTTATTAAATTGTAATGTGTAAACACATTCTTAACAAACTGTATCTACCTAAGCCACACAAATGAGTCACAAATATTTCACGTATTTTAAAAATACCATAAGTGATTTATACCTAAATTTAATTAAATTAAGTTTTAAGTAATATCCATTAACTAAAATTCCAAAGAATTTAAACTTATAAAATTTAAATTGATGACGAAACTTTAGCGAAAAGAGGGGCTTGATTTACATTAAATGAATCATAAATCAGTAGCCAAATAAAACAAAACTAAGTAAATATTTAAACAAAAAATATGCCAGATTTATTAATAATAATTTTAGTTCGAATTTAATTAAGTGAAAAATGAGATACTCATTTATTTGGTTGCAAATAATAATTGATGTCATTGTGAGAAATTATAACAAATATTTTATTAAAGTCACGATTTTTTAAATAATACAAAATATAAATTTATGTAGAAAAAGTAATACGTGCACTGCAATATTAGATGCTTTAAATTCTATTTAAATATAATTTTAAAAAACCATTTGTTATGTATGTCCGTTGAAATGTTTCTTTGCATTTACCAGTTCATAATGGGTCGATCACATTAAAAATGTTACTGAACTTTTTTGTATATGTATGTGAGAATATCGCATTTTTTATTTGGGCGAAATACAACATTCGCACATTTATCATAATCATAAATCAATTAAACGCAAATTAGCTTAATCAAAACGTACACATTTCTTTATTTTTGCAAGAGATTGTTGAATACACCAAAGCTTCAAGCATAAGATTGAAGCACAAGCTTGACTAATGTTATGTGCAGTTAAATAGGGGACCTTAATCTGAAAAAAATGCGCGGCAGTCATTGGGACTTCCAATAGAAGTAAAACCAATAACACACATGATGTAAATAATCTACAACGTAATAGTTGAGACTTCACATTGATAAGTTAATTTTATGGCACAACATTTGTAGCTGATCAAATTAAAAGAATCAAAAGAAATTTGTAGCTACCCAAATTAAATAAACTAAGCGGTTTAACAGGTAAAAATGTTGTAATACGACTAAAATTTATATTGTAAGCAAACAGTTTACCTATAAGGGTTCAAAATAAAAGGCTATGTAGATAAAATATCAGTAACTATAGGGAAACCCTTTAATTCCCAACCTTATACTAATTGCTATAGACATAGAAATATACGATCTGTGTAAATTTCAAGCATTTCTCTTTAATTTTTCCAAAGGTAGCGCCATATAGGTATTAATAATATCACCTATTGGGACACCCTTTAAATTTTTAATTAAACACTTGTTACAGAGGACTTAGCCATACAAATTCTTTGCTTCAACTGCCTGTCAAAGTTCAAAGGGCTCAAAAGTTTGGCCATATATGTACATCAAATTACATAAACTATTGGGACACTCTTTAATTTCTCATTTTAAATATTTGCTTGATATTATAACGGATATAGTCACGGACATGGTAATGAACATTCAGTCCAATTTATGGGTATTTGTCTATAATGGTGCAAAAGATAGGGCCATATAGGTCAAATGATGTAACCTAAGGGGACACCCTTTAATTTTGAAGTTTAGTTTTGTATTACTTTTTTTTATTGGACGCTATAGTGACATGCACGTTTTTTAAATTTTAAAATGGGACCAATCTCTAAGCATCATCTTTCTAATCAAAAAGTCATTTTCAAAATAGGTTCAGAAATGACTGAGTATTGCATGCGCAAATACATTTATTATAACTGAACTACTATAAAAGTAAGTCTTAAAATTTAGTGTCGATTACTTTTAAAGCAAAATTGAACAACATATTGTCAAGACGCCTCACAGTAAACTGTCTAGTGGAAAAAAATCCAAAAAAAAAACTCGAAAGAATACATATGGGATGAAAGCTGACACTCCCGCGATTCCAGAGATGGTTTGGTTTTTCATGTGCGCTGCACCTATAAAAAGTTACACGACTTCAAAGTCGAATTATTTTGATAATTTTTTCATAATTTTTAAGTAACAAAAATGGGTTTGGAAAAATAAATATCTAAAAGTAATTTTTCAATAAAAATGCATGCAATTATAATTGTTTTATTAAGAAATGTGGCAGAAACAATGAAAAAATCCTAAAATTCAAATATTTATAACAACACTGTAAAAAAATTGTGAAGTTTTTAGCCAAAATATGTACTTTTTAAAAAAAAATGTCAGTTTCGATGGACCCGAAAAAATACTTTTATGCATCAATAATCTTATTTTCTGTTATATATACTAAAATATATATACAAATATTTAGGTGCTTTTTATGCCAACTTTTGAAATATAATGATTTTAAAAATCATCCACATTTGATATTTTTAATAAAATTATCAGTTGACATTTTTAATATTTGAAAATGTTTGATAATGGTAGGCTATGGTTTAAACCAGGTCGAACTAATACATGGTGAGTGCACAGGCGAATGGTTTAGAACACTTGAAAAAATAGCAGAGAAAATTGAAATCAAGATTTAATGAATGAACTCCTAATTTTTTCTGATCCATTAATTTCATCCAATAGAAATACAATAAATACAAGCAGCTCTTTTAACAATAATCAAGAAATTAGTAATTACATAATAGTAGATGAATCTATTAATACTGACTCAGACTCGGAAACTTATTTTAGTGGTTAAGAAATTGTTTACAATTGTTATCTTATTTGAATTTGTTTGTAACTTTATTATTAATCTTTATATAAATACGTTTTTTATCTTAAATAATAATTTAATTTTAATATATTTAGTGTTGTCGATTTGGTGACCATATTCATATAATGTTATTTTGAATACCAATGGTTATGAGTATTTTCAAAACTTAAAAAAATTAAAATACTAAAAAGTTTAAAATAATGTTATATTCAAAAAAGGTATAATACGGCAACCCTAAATAATTAGAGGTTGATTATATTTTATAAAAAACTCACGATTTATCATTTTGTATGTGAAATGATAGATTCAAATTAAAAAAAAAATAATTACTGGAATGGGGGAATTTTGGGTATTTAATTGTCCCCGCACAGGAAAAATAAAAGAATTTCTAAAAATGTTATTTTTTGAAAATAGTAGGCCAAGGGAGATATGTGCCAAAATTTACATTAAGCCACCATAACTCCTTAGATTTTTTTCCAGTTTTACTATGGGGACCGTTCACTGTGCGCCTACGGCGTGGCGGACACAGCTAGTTAAAAATATTATTGCTTTTTTAGGGAAAAATTTAATTTTCAATGTTATAAAACATGCATAATTGTTGTAATTTATAAACAGTTATAAAATTTTTTATGAAATGTCCCAACATACTTACATACGTACGTGAACTTCCCACGGCAAACAAGTGATAATTCGTATTACCAATGTACATAAGTATGTACATGAATATGTATGTAAGTAAGAATGTTCAAATAAAATGGAAGTTTTGTCGTAACACGTATAAGTCGTTTTTAAATTGTATTGAATGAATAATAAAAATATCTAAATAAGCGTTAACTACTCGTATTGTGCTTCATTTACGGAAATTTAATCACGTTCATTATTTGAAAACATAACCGAAAAACATACGAGTAGTGAAAGTTGAGAGTTGGTTTTTTTATTGCTAATATTTAATTTGTAATAAATTTTTATAGTTTTTTTTTCTTATAAAAAAAGAATAGTTAGAATGTAAATACATATTTTTGTTCTTTTTTTAATTAAAATTTTATGAACACGTAGACATTATATTTATAATTATTGTTGTTTTTGTATGGGTTTCCAATTTATTTAAAACTAAAGAGGGGGATTTGCTTATGCTTCCGCTGTAAAATTTACAATTTCCCGGAAATATAAATAAAAATTAAAAAAGTATAAAACTGTACTATATTTTTCTTCAATAACTACAATTTTTTATCATACAGATGAATTCGAAGTCCAGCTAAAGTTCGTTTTATTCTCTCTAAGAAAGAATAATTGAAGTTACAAATTAGATTATTAATTTTGAAGAAAAGTTGGGAAATTATAATTTTAGACACTAGCAGAATGGAAAGCATTTTCTAGACAGCTACGTCCGTCATGAGCATTATTCGTTTTCCCACTGTTACCAGATTTGCTGATTTTTCATCGTAAAATTGGCTAGGCGAGATTTGCTGTTTTTTCTTCCTAAAATTGCAGATTTTGTGAAATGGCTGTGTTCCTAACTGCCATCTGTTAGCAGACCACTGTAAACTTTTAAGTAACCTGCGTTCTTTAGTTTACATTTGAAAAGTCTTAAAAGCAGACGAAAATGGAAAAAAACGTAAATTTCTTTTGCCAATGAAGCATTATTTTTGCACAAGAATTTATTATCAAAACCTAGAAAAGACAAGCATTTTCCATTTTAATGGCGAAAAAATGTTTACTTAATTTAATTGTGATCGTACTAGCACAAGTGGCGCTAAGCATTCTGGTTGCCGAAAACTGCTCGTGACGGCAGAAATCGCCAACGAAAGCCATGAAATAGAGCTGACAAAAAATTGAATATCGATGGGTTTGCAAATTGCCAGATAGAATAGATCTAACCAATCTAAATCTAATAGAAACCAAAATATGTAGATAAGATGGTCTTTAAAAGAAATAGTGAGTAGCTTAATAATTATACAAAAAACTTTTGGGTCAGTCCATCCGTCTTTATGTTGAAATCGATTTTCTTAGGAATCTAGATAACTTATAAAAATTCTTAGTATACATATCTATCAAATATATTTTCGAAAATTTTGGATTCTGAATTCAACCACTTCGGTCCATAAATAGCAGAGTTATAGTAAAAAAAACGAGGATCTAAGTTTCCTTGTTGTTTTCTTTTGTATGTTATTATTGTTTTTGCTTTGTTGTATTGAAAACCGAAAATTCAGAAAAATTTTCCGATACAAAAAAAACCGGAATTTCACTGTACAATTAAAAATTTACCAAAATATCACATTTTCAACAAAATTTCGAAATTTCACCAAAATGTCACATTTTCAATAAAGTTTCACTAAACAATTCAAATTTAAATTTAAATTTAAAAAACGAAAGTGAAGTGTTATTTGCCGTTATGTCTTTATTTCTTGAGCTATAGGAGGCAACCACTTAAAATTTGCAGACAGTAATTAACTCTATGTTCGCTTTCAATTAAAATAAACCTTAAAATTAAAGGGTGTTTCGAAAGTGACGTGCTTTGCGTGTATACGGCCTAAGTTTTGAATAACAATAAGTAGACTCTTGAAGTTTTTACAAGAGGTTTTTATTTTAATAATTTTATAATTTATAATAATTTTTTATTTTAATAATAAAAATTAAAGGGTGATCCACCAGTGACATGTTTTTGTCGTATATTACCTTATTTTTTGAACCGCAATAGGTAGACCTGATATTTTTAATAGAAAGTGTATTACCATGGCCGTTATAACAACAATTCCTAAAATTTAAAGGGTGTTCCAATAGCGATGTAATTTTTGCGTATATTACTTTGATTTAAAAAAAGGGTGCCCCATAAGACATGAAAAAATTAACAACTTGAGTTTTTAAAGGCGGTAAACATAGTACGGAACCCTACATGTGTGAGACTAACTCGCACTTGACTGATTTATTTATTGATCTTTGTCAACTTCATTTCGTTGAGTAAAAAAATTCTACAGACGAAAAATCTTTAGCTTGGAAGATTTAATAAAATGCAATAATTATTAGAAATGAAACATCTGAACATATTGTATCGCTGTCAATCTCATTGGCTTTGAATCGAAGGCGTTATAAACTGTAGTAGATCTATACGAACCATCAAAGATTTATTTTGCATTAGTAGAAAACGTAGAAGGTGCAGCTAAAGTAATGTTAGACAATTTGAAGCAATTGACTCCGAATTTGTAGAGCTTCAATCACTTGAGTACCTTCCTAAGGATCTTTATTTTTATTTTTTCGCTTTATATTTTTGTTTTGCCACGTCCGTCCTCTTATGTGTAACAAGTGTTTAGCCATGTACTTCTTGAAAACGAAACAAGAAGTCAATTACGGGAATTTTATATATTAAAGACTATAAAATTAAATAAAACAAATTTGTTCAATACTACAATCGAGGTACTCGATGCTAGTCTACCATTCTGAGGATTGCGGGTTCGATTCCCGCCAAAGATTTCTAAACATACTTATATTTTTCTGTTGAATATTAATACATGATTCTAAATATTTATTGTTTCATTTTGTTTTACATGATTTTGTAATTATTTTCTTATGTATGTGTTTTGTTATTTTAACAGATTTTTTTCCGATTTAAAATAAAAATAAATTTTATCCAGATTTTACAGAGTTTTTATCCAAATTTTAAAGATTTTATAGGTAAATTTTCTGCCAACACTGATCTATCTACTTTGGGTAGTGTTTAATTGTAAACATCATCTATTTAACCAGCCAAACTCAGATCAGGGCCGCCCCGAGGTTAGTAGGCGCCCGGGGCGAAATTGTGATCTGGCCCTCTTCACATTTAATTGGTCTAAATAAACTTATATTTCTCATATAATTTATTTTTTTTTATTTTATACTTATATTTACAAAAGGGTTACATATTATGTAGTAAAAATATAAAAATATAAGATAGATTTTTTTTTAATTAAAATTCGAATCAGGAAGTCAAGGAATGTAAATAAAAAAAGTTTCAATGAAATCTTGAATGAATGGTAAACAATAATGTTTTATTTTTTCCCCCATTTTCTGCATAACGAAACTGATGTTAAATACAAAAATGTCTTTTTTGGGTAATTTTTGGAAAATAGTTATCAACCTTTAATGGGAAGGGGCCTTTAAAAATTAACTCATTCTTTTCGTTTTTATTTTTGAATTCTGGCCAAGAGGATGGATCCGAATTTATCAAACCAACAGTTTTAGGAGAAGAAATTAATATCGTTTTGTCAGCTTCATTCTCAGTAATATCTTCGTCATTAGAATCTGAATCTGGTATTACTAGTATTTCAACTTCATAAAGTGTACTCACGTTCACTGATGACAGCCGAAGAACTAGAAGGAGCAAAATAAGAAGTGAGCTTTAGGGCCTTGTTAAGAAGCACTCCTGTCGTTGCCTCCTCTTCTCTTGCTAATTGAATCTTTGTACTCCAGACAGTTTTTTAAACATGATGGTAAAAAATTATTCTGTTCGTAATAATCCTACTGACTGTTTATGGTATGGTTATTGGTAATTTCATATATAATATTCTTGTTTTCGTATTTTACTTCTTAATTACTTTTTTGTGGGCACTAAAGGAACCAATACTAACTTTTCAATAGCTAACCGTTTTTAATTCGCACACTCGCCGGCATTGTTGGACGGTTCATCGTACTTTTGAAAAACGGTCTTTACACCTGGCAACCATTGAGCCACGAGTGAAGCATACATAGGTGCTCTTCTACAACTTAAGGGCAGTTTAGACAGTAAGACTTTACGTACGTAAAATCTACGAGAAAATAAAATGAAAATCAATCCGTATGAAAAATAGAGATTAAAAATCGTATGTTTTTTTTCTTACATTTACACCATTGGTGTTGAATAAAATGAAGTAAAATTGAAACAGCTGTTGTTAAAACAATAAAAAAAGTGCAAACAAATAAATAGTGCGCATACTTGTGAAAAATATGCCAAATTTAAAAAAAAGTAACAAGGAAAAGGTTCTTGGTGTTGTACTAGCCACTGCCATAATAAAAAAACTGGAAACCAACAACTAAAACAAAATTAAAAAATTTTCACGATCTTTTGCCAAAAGTTTTTTATTGTTTACAAACTTATTTGTGATGCCAACTGGATATATTTTGCACTATATTCAGCGGTTTTCTGCTATTTTGACAAGTTTTGCCTTTGAAAAGTTAGCATTAATAAGAAAAACGCAACCCTGATCTAATGAAGTAGAATAGTTTTTGAAAAATTTCAAAACATAAAGAGTAAGACTGTCAAATGTCCATCCGTATTTGCTCTCAATGTCGGACAGTTTCATTACTTATTATGTTTAGACAATACTACTTGTACTCTTCTACACAAAAATTTGACATGTCGTATTACTTGTAGTATAATGTAAACCGCCCTTTATTGTTGTTTTTTTAATAGTCATAGATTACATTCGAATTCTTCGTCAAATATTCAATATTCGTGCCCCTATCCATAAAGCCGACGGCGATATTTCTTTCGCCCTTAGACAAGTTTGCGCCCCCTTCACCGTGGCGTAATTACTATTATTTAACTTTCAGAGTTGCCAAAGTGTTTTTATTATTTTCTTAAGATTGATTTGTAAAATTCAAATGCAAAATACACTTAAAAATAACCAACTTTATTTAATATATCCAACGTAAACAGTTATCGTTTACACAGTGTACTGGTTATAGTAGAAATATCTTTATTTTAAAAGTAATTTTTTTATATATTTTTAACTACATATTTTCAGGACCCCACAGCTGAAAAGCCAACTGAACGGCCTTTTACACATCGCGATGAAGACATGTTAGCGGATCTAAAACAATCAACAATTCTTTCCAGTCTGAAATATGATGTTGAAATTTTGGAATCAAGTGAAGCTAAAAAAGAGGATTTGGAAATAGAAGAACGTTACAGGTAAAATTTATTTTGTTAAAAAGAGTTCAAGTTAACAAAAAATATTTTTTAAATTTCCTCCAGAGGGCCGGCGATAACTCTAAATACAGATAATTTTATTAATGAAAACATTGAAGTCAATGCTAATAATCTTGATTTAGAGGACAACATTTCGAGGAAAGCTCTAGTCACTAGTCATTTGATTTTAAGCATCGTATTGATAGTAATGGCCTTAGTGGCCATCAGTTTATTTGTCGTCTTGATTGTTTGGCGTCGTCATATAGAGTAAGTAGAAATAATAAATATTTATTAGTTTTGAGAGTTTAGTTTTTAAAGAATTTACTTTCCATTGTTAAATGTTGTTAATGATTTGTTTTAAACCAATTACATGTAATTGTTTTTTTTTTCTATTAGACAACGCTATGGTATGCGCGAACTGCTAGTTTCCAGTGACAATCAAGATTATTGGCCCCAAGATGTTATAACGTCAGTTGTTGCTCAACATCAGCAGCAGTATCAGCAACAACTTCAACAGCAATTACAATCATAGTTTAATTGGAATTGCATCTGATTTAAAATGCAATTATTTTGAGATTGTAACAATTTTTGACAGTAGAAAAAAAAAAAAATTAACAAATCACAAAAATTTCCCATTAATTTTTATAGTTTTGTTTTTTATAATTAATTTATTGTGATTCGATAATTGTTTTTAAATAATATTTTCTTTGTTATAAGTTTACTTTAATTATTTAAGGTATTTTTAGTTTATTTTTTTTTATTAATTTAACATATATTAAGTTCAGGGCTGTGAAATAATTTTTATATTGGTGCTTTTTCTTCTTACTAATATTACAAATTTGTTAGCCCATCAGACAGTCTTAATCTTTATGAATAAAGTCTGACATCTTTTGTAAAAATGTAAATAAAATAAAGTAAAATAGAATATAAAATTAATAATTTTTAAACCATTTTTTATCAAACGATTTTTGTGCTTAAGAAGTTTAAAAAAGAACAGTGGCTTACAGCTTATTTTATCCAGCATCTGTTCAATTCATATATAAAGTGTATATAATAAATATAGAAACATAATAGCCAGCAAAATTCTATTCTTCTAAAACAAAAAAAAAAAAAAAAAAATTCGTTGGTATTAACCCCTTTTATCTCTCAAATTAGTTTTTTTATTGGCTTAAAATAGTTAAATCGTCTAGGGCCATGTTTTATGAAAGGTTTACATACTGAATTTGATTAAATGTATTATTGTTATTACTTACTTACTTTTTACGTGAAGACTTTTTCAATTTATCATGTTGTGAGTACAAATTTTTTTCAGTAAAGTAACTTTCAATGCAACGTTGCTCCCGCTTAGTGTCATCTATTTATTACTCGACTAGTGTTAAATTTTGGGTTGCGTATAGTAATTTGTTTGGAATAGCCATTGAAAGTAGACTACGTCGTTAATTTAACGAAAAAGAAAACAAGTGAATTTCTTGTGCTGATTAAGTATTATTTTTTAATGAAGCTGAAAACAGGCTTGATATATTTTATGACTCTGTCCCATCACATTCGATGGCTAAACAGTTATTTTTGTTGATTTCTTTCATGATCCAACCAGCAGAAATGACGCCAAACTTTCAGGTCGCCCAAAAGATGTCGTAACGCCAGAAATGGATGATAAAATCTTTGGAATAATATTGGACCTGGTGGCTGGAGCTTTAAACATGTTTTTTTTTTTTTTTATAAAAATAGTGTTTATTTACAGTTTCTAAAATATACAGGTACAAAGGTATGAGATTTTACTAAAAGTATTACAACAATAGGAATCTAATAATTAAATTTACGAAACTATTAAAAAATAAATAGGAACATTATTAAGGAAAATTGCTTACAAAAAACCTTTACGATCTCTATGGAAATTATAAAGAAATTTGTATAGATAATCACTAAGTTAATTCATTCTTATCGAACGAATCTTAGTGATTACCTGGTAAATTTCTTATTGTTTCAAAATTAGACAATCTGCATTTTTCATTAAATGACGGTGTCAGTTCCCTTGCAAACGAGTTTATCATTTTATGTCCAAAGTTACTGTGCAGTAAATTTGTCGGATACCTACGGCGAAGACCATGGATTATTTTCAAGTTCTTATTTTGTATAATCTGAAGCTTTTTGGTATGAGTTTTGGCCGTTTTATGAAACCAAACTTGACAGCCGTAGGTCATAATTGGTCGAATACACATTTTATATAACAAAATTTTGTTTTTCATATTAAGCTTAGATCTCCTGTTAAGTATAGGAAATAATGCGCGGCCGCACTTTATGGCTTTTTCACAGATGTGGCTAACATGTTGTTTGAATATTAATTTCTTATCTAGGACAACACCCAAGTACTTTATTTCGGATTTTACAGGTATAACATTACCGCGACAGAACATAGTTTGAGTAGGGATGCGTTTTGGAGATTTATTGAACGGAAAAATTATAGCTTGCGTTTTATTATCGTTAACTTTGATTTTCCATTTACTAAAATATTTCTGACTTAAATTTAAGCTCACTTGCATTTTCTTAACTAAAGCATTTGAAACTTTACCACTGCAGATAAAAGCACTATCGTCTGCGTAAAATGCGGCTTCTTGATTTCTACTAAGGGTGATGTCTGACGAATACAATGAATAAAGCGTAGGTGATAAGACAGAGCCCTGTGGTAATCCTGCCTGTATACCTTTTTCATTGGAAGACTTATTATCCACGTACACTACAAACGTACGATTGTCTAAAAAGCTTTGAATCATTTTTTGTAAATATAACGGAAAGTCATAGGAGTTAAGTTTAAACAATAGGCCATTGTGCCATATTGTGTCGAAAGCTTTTTCGATATCTAAAACTATAATACCTGTGCTCCTACGATTTCTTTTATTATTTTCAATAATGTTCACCACTCTTTTTAATTGATGAACAGTGGAGTGTTCTCTTCGGAAACCAAACTGTCGCTGATTGATGAGGTCTTTCAATTCAGAGAATTCAACGATTCGTTTATGGATAATTTTTTCAAAAACTTTATCCAATAAACTCAATATACTTATTGGCCTATAACTCGAGGGCAATTTCGGATCTTTTCCATTTTTAAGAATCGGTATTACTTTAGCCTTTTTAAATGCCAAAGGAAAGTACCCATTTCTTAAGCAGTAATTAAAAAGATTGCTTAATGTTTCAAAAAAGTATTCCGGCATATGTTTTAGAATAATACTATTAATACCATCTAAACCAGGGGCTTTATTATTTTTTAAAGAGAAGACTGTTGATTATACTTCTTCGGGGTCTGTAAATTCGATGTCGTCACTATCAGTAAGAACTACATTGTTGAGTTGATTTGCATAAATTGAAACTACACTATCTAAAGGTGAAGTGTTGTTGGTCGTAATAGTATGATTATTACTAAAAACACGTGCAATGGCGTTTGCTTTTTCTTCACCAGTTCTCAAAACTTCATCATTTGTATTTAGATCCGAAATTGTAGAGTTCTTACCTTTCAAAGCTTTAGTAAGTTTCCAAAACTTTTTGCTCCCGGAAGGCAATTTCGAAATAAAATTGGACCACGCAAAGTTTCTATCCCTACTTAAGTGAAAATCAATTAATCGATTCAACTGTTTTAAAATGCCATTCAAATGGGCTCTGTAGTTTGGATCTCTACATCTTCGAAGTTTACGGTTATATCTGTTTCTCTGCGAAATAAGCATTTTGGAAGTATCTGAAATCTCTCTCTGCCAGGGATTTTTTTGGCCAACTGGAATCTTGTTGAAAGCCTCCTTAACGATACCGATTAATCTATTTAATGAAATATCAAAGTTATTGTTGTTCACTTCAATTTGTCCTATGTTGTGACACCTAATTTCATTCTCAACCCAATTTTGTATTGTCGGCCAATCTGCGCGATTATACAACGGGACTGTAACTAACTGGTTTTGAGGCGAACCATAAATACAACAAGAAATTGGAACATGGTCTGACTGTAAAACGTTCGGGTGGGACTCTATGCGAGAAAAAGAAATGTTAGAGTTCGTTAACAAAATATCTACGGTGGAGGGTAGAACAGGAATTATGTTTTGTCCGAATCTAGTGTGAGAGTCTGGATGGAATATGTAGTAACTTGAACTAAGTTGGTGTCGGTAAAGTTCTCTACCAGCTGTGTTGTTTGTATTACAGTTCCAACTCACGTGTTGTGCATTGAGATCACCGAAAATAAAATAGTCACTAAATGAGTTAGTAAGAAGATCTAAGTCCGTTTTAAAATTTGAAGTATAAACAGGATTATAAGCGGAAATGAAACTTATGGGGCGTCCGCTTATTATAACTTCCACAGAGATATTTTCAATGGTCTTTGTTTTAATCTTAGGTAATAATTTATGACCTATACTACTTTTTACCGCTATAAGCACTCCTCCTCCATGTGTTTGACGGTCCTCTCTGTATATTTTGTAGCCTCCAAATTTGAGCTTATGGTACGGTTTTAGAAACGTTTCGTTTAGGAGCAGTATGTCGACTTTTTTGTCGTGAAGCACTTGTTCGAGCTGTGAAGCTGCTGACTCAGTTGTTATGCCTTGAGCATTCCAGTGCATAACGAATACATTTTCGCTACCCATAATTTTATATTGCCTGCTTGAGCATCATGCCAAGCACTCTTAATTTGTCAAATTTATTTCGACATTTCTCTAAGGCATCCACAGCACTGAAGAATATATCCAACAATCTCTCGTTAGATATATCTTCCTCATCGGTGATGGCCCGGGATCTGTTTTTTGAAACATCGGAGTACAAAGTTCTTCTTTGGGTGGTGGGCTCACCTGTAACCGTTTGTTGCTGCCGATTTGAAATCTGAGGGAACTCGGCCTCGTCATACACATAATTATTTCTGGGTCTATTGAAATTAGGTCGGGTCCTGGAGGTTATCCGGAGACGCATTTCCAAATAATCTCTACGGCAAGGGCAATTAGGGTCATCAGACCTGTGATTCACATTTTTGAGGTTCTTCTTGATGCAGTTGTGACATTTATATACAATACTTGTTCCTTGGGAGCTTTTAGCCAAAGCGCACTCTGCCTGGTCGTGATTGCCAGCACAAATTGCACAGACACTGCCTCTATTACAATTTTTAGCTCCATGTCCATACATAGAGCACTTTGAACATTGAGTGGGTCCTTTCGTACCTTTCAGGGGCCTTCTCCAATGGACAGTAATATTAGTGAAGTACTTTATTTTCATAACCTCACTTTTTGAGACTTCTTGCTTGTTGAACTCCACCAAGTATATAGCGTCCTCAACTGTAGTTTTTTTAGTCACAATTTCTTTTAGACTTACTGGTGTAATATTATGCATTTGGATGAATTCGGTCTTTAATAAATTCGGGTCCGTTCTTGGTAAACCAAACAATACCAACTTAAAGAACTTAGCGTCTTTAACCTCGTGCGTGTAAAAACTGTAATTCAGTTCACTCAGCTTTTTTATTGCAGCTTCGTAGAGGGCCAATGAACTGCTGATGACCTTTGTTCCAATTGACATCCTCTTGTACAGGTACTTCTCACCAAGTATTTCAAAACAAACTTTTGGAAAGCTATGACACGAGTCCACTACAATTGGTGGAATTTTTTCCTTTACGACTCTATATTCTTCTTCTTCATCTGATAGCAAATGAAACCTATTGCTATTTCCAGGATCAACCTTTTGCATCTTAAATTTTGGAGAATTACCAAAGTAACCTCTTTTCTGACTAGTCATAGTCCAAAATAATTAAAGAAAAATATAATTTTTTCAAAAAATCACCCACGAGCAAAAAAAAAACACGTTGTTTACAACTCAAGGCAATGATGCCAGATGAGCTTTAAACATGTCAACCGAGTAGGTTCTATAACATTTTTCATGAATATTTGGAAATAAAAAGCTACCATTAGTGCTGCCGCCATTGCTTACATGTTTGATCCCTAAAAATAAGTTTTTAAGGCTAGAATTCACTACTCTAAACAATATAGAACTATTGTCATGAAAAATCTGACAGATTATTGTCCTACTTAAAAAATCGCGTTTAAATCTCGTTGTAGGTACCACACTATTATAAAAAAAGATTTTTCTGTTCTGATCGCATGGTAAAAATTTCTTCTGCATTTTTTCAATAAAATTTCCAAATCGTACAGACCTGTCAAAAAGGATGCCACACACATATGTACACTGTTAATCCGCACCATTATAGATCGAACGACTGAGTATGTTAGTGAATCATGGCCTTAAGCAATCGATGTTCACAATTTTTTTCGAGCAGTTTTGTAACTGTGCTCATCTCATCCAGTATAGAAAAAAGTGCTGTAAGACATCGCACGGGTGAACACACGTGAAGTCACTATGGCAAAAATTAATTAATTGAGCTACAAAATGCTATCTTATTCAGCAATCATACATATTTAGCCCCTTGCGAACATTTCCTGTCAATTTAAAGAAATGGCTGGGTAGTAAGAGATTTGGGTCCAACGCAGATATAATATAATTGAAACAAATGCTTATTGTGAGGTCCTTCAGAAAACATATTATTTGAAGAAAATAAAAAACTAGAAAGACTTCGGACTAAAGGCAAAAAATGCTTTTTTTGCCTTTTGTATTATATCCAAAAAGCACGAATTCTTCAAACTGCCCTCAAAAAATAAAAATTTAACTTTAATGTCTTTACAGAGTATAAAATATTTATTTCTCGAAAATAATTATATTAAATAAAGATATGTAGTTCTACCTTGCCTAAAATATGGGTAAAAGATTCCGTGATGGATGAGCTGACTTCAGCAGTTATCAAAATAGCAAAATCAACCATCTTAGCATCCAAAAACCCATGTCCGTGAATTTATTTATAATAATTTTGGTAAATAGCTTTACGATTATAAATTTAATTAAAATTCTATAAATTTTCACTGTTCTACGAATGTATACTTAAGCTGTAATTCGTTTCACCAGTGCTTAAAAAGAGATTCATGTAACGCCGAGTACAATCAAAAATCTCATACCTATGTATATCAGGCATATTTATTTGAAAAAAAAAAATTGTATGTTGAGTTTAACACTAAAAAGAAAAAAATCATACATAAGAAATAATCAGCTGCTTTACTGGAGATTGCCTTGATTATATATACAAAAAAAAAAAGCAATACAAAACCTAAATAAATCCATTCTAAACATTTTCAACGAAATTTTAAATTAACAATTTGTAACAGCCATTTTACTTCTGTTAAATATTTTAACGTCTGCGCTAATATTTAACATTGAATTTCCACCCCTAAAATTTTTACATGTTCAGTTTTCGTTAACAGCTGGTCTCTTAAGAGGCAGCTTCTTGTTGGGTAGTGAAAAAATTAAAAAAAACGTGTATAAAAGTGTTGAGTATTTCAAAATTAAATTAAATTTATATAACTAAAAGAAAGTTCTTTATAAATAACATGAAAGTTTAATAAATTTTTAAAAATAAAATCAAAAATTCCAATTGGAATTTGTTTTTCCTAAACTGTTTTTTTTTTCTTGTGCCAATGTTAACATGTAGATACATGCAATATTACCATACCAATAAAAATTGTGGCAGTGAAGTAACAGGTCATTTTTTACACTTGTAAAGAGATGTGGCAATACTATTAATGGTCAATCAAAGTCAAGTCAGCTGTTTGTTTTTTTTTTGTTGTTCAATAAAAATATAAAGTTGGTTTTGTTTTCATTCAATTTATTTTCTTTCCTGAATTTGCTTAAATTTCCAAACAGAAGTAAGTTTAAATTAGTTATTGAGAAAGTGTTTTATTGTTATGATATAAACAGTTTTAATTCAAGAGGTTGTTTGCTCAAAAGATAGTGAACTTTGAACTTGTAACCCCCAAAATGCACAAATAGCGGATTCAACGTGAAAAAATTATATTTTTTCACCATTGCGCCTGTCCGTAAATTTTAGTGTTCTCCGGTAAAGATTTTCTAAATAAGAAAAGTGTATGGAATTGTCTTTTTTGATATTAAGACATGTTTTGTTATTGTTCAATTTGTGGGTTGGCATTACCAGCAGTCCTACATGCAGTTGTCGTCCATTCATTCATACAGTTTTATTTAGTTATCAGTTGGCACTTGTCTTCTTATGTTGTTGTCTTTAAGAGTAAACCCGGATTAATATTATTATCAAAACGGTCTTTGCGGTCTTATGGAACTTCGATAGTTTCCTAATTTTTTCGGCAAGTTTTATACCTATGTGTGTATTTTTTTTCAACTTTTTTATAAAAGTCGTTTAAAATAAAACCTAATGCCGTGTAAATGAGAAAAAGGTGTTTTAAAACATGTCTAATTAAATATTTATTTAAAAATATAAAAAATTAAAATTGTATACTGCTTACAAGTTTCTATTGTCGTAAAAAATGTGAATATTCAGAGATTTTGTAAAGTTTACATAGGTACCTACAAAATATTAAAATGATTTTTTCTAAAGAATTGTGTGATCAAATTGATACCTATAAACTAAATTAAAAAGTATTATATTTAATTTTTACGTAAAATTAATATTTCAACAACCACTAAACCATAAATAAATAAATTTTTTTCGTAAAAGATTTTAAAAACTTGCTTTACAAAAACGGACACATTATGTATGTATGTACAGTGTAGGCCAAAACTGATAAAAAATTTCTATTGCTAATATTGGCTTGTAAAATCACATTAAGGTTTTCATAAAGTAAAGCGTTTTTTAGATTAATAGGTATTTAGTGGCAAATTATGTATTTGTCTTTATTCTTTGCATTGAAATTGATGTGCGGTCTTCCTGGATTGTATTAAAATATTTTGCGTTTCTTCCGACCAAATATCAATAGATGAACTGTTAATTTATTTACCAGCTTCATTTGTTTACAACAAAGTGGTCGAGCGCCGACCACTGCATTTTAATTGTACGAAAAAAGCTAGACTCGAATGCTTACCAAAAATTCGTAATTTCACAAAAAATTGAGATTTTACTAAAAAATCGAGTTTACAAAAATTTAGGTTACCGGCAAATACTGGATTTTTTTCTGCGGACAAGACAAGCCAGGTGCTTCGCCGATAGTATTATGAGGGTTTTGGAGACTCGCTCGACAGCGACAGTGTTCAACAATATCAAGGTTGACAGCCTCGGTTAATGGGCCGACATATTCTGCTCTGAATTCGTCTGAAAACAAAACTCGATTCCAGTTAAAATTCAGATCAGTTTGATATACAATGATGATCGATAACAATATATTTTCTAAGAAAATCATAGAGATAAAGACCTTAAAGTATAAAACTTTACCGCTTTAATTTTGTAAACGGGAAATTTTAGACACTAATATCTTGATTAATTACCCACAGATGGTACCTCCATAAAAAATATATATAAACCACATCTGCAGCACTTTTAAAGCAAGAATCTTAAAATTTGGTGTGGAATTCTTTTAAAACAAATTCGAACAAAATATTGTCAGGACGCTGACGACGTCCTACACAACAGCCTATCAACAGTCTATCGGAACCATTTTCCTATTTTTTTATTATCTCCCTTGCAGTAAGACGTTTGCAAATAAACATCGCGGAATCCAATAAACCCTAAATAGCCATATCGAGGATTAATATTTACTATCTACAAAACATTTAGAAATGCAATCAAATCTAGATTATTGGTAAACCACTCAGCGACTGTTGGTTTAAAAATAAATTTAGCCAAAACGAAAGTGTTAAGAGTGCGAGCAACGTATAATAACAAAATCAGTTACATTGGAAATATGGTTGCGTCAGAAGATAGTGCAAATGTAGATAAATTATCCAGACTCGGGAAGGCAAATGCCCTTTCTTCCAGTTTCGTGAGACATGGCTGGCAACATATGCCCTTAACTCAAAGCTTCACAAACCGTTGCTTACGGTATATATTGACTATAAGATGGCCCAATGTGATAAGCAATAATTTATATAAGAAATGTAAAATTCAACCAATTGTCTAAATTATAAAGAAAAGAAATTAAGAGTTGATCGGACATACCCTAAGAAAGGATACAGACGAAATATGCAGACAAGGGCTTGAATAGAATCCACAAGGCAATTCAAAAAGAACTCGAACAAAAACCACCTGGATGAACTGTCTGCAAAAAGATATAAAGATGAGCAGAATATCATGCAACAAGATTAAAGCGAAGTTATCCGACAGAATAAACTTGAGAAACTTTGTAGAGGCCCTATCCCTTTCCGTCGGTTCCTGCACAAATGTGTAGGTAAATTTTGTCATGGGTTGAAGAGCATTTTATATGTTATTTTCTTAATATATACTAAAAATTTCGTTGAAATCCGCCCAATATTGAAATTGCTTGGGACGGAAAAGGCTATGCTCCGATAGAAGATGTATCTACACACTTCAGTTTTTGTCAAAATCAGGTACCTTCACTTGATTGTGAATTAAATCAAGATTTGTGCATCGATTTTAATAAAACATTTCTAAAAATAATATAAAAAACAATATTAATTCGTTATATATGAATCCATCTATATATGTGTCCCGGTCTATGAAAAGGTGGCTTATGAATAAAAAACAAAATTTCGAAAAATTAGCTGTTAAAGATAAACAATGCATTTCGTCAGTTTCTTAGTAGCTTTTATTTTGCATTATGAACAGTCATGTCCAAAAGGCAACTAAAAAATGCAAAAGAGCATAAATGTGATAAGTTCGTGTATGTATATAAAGAGCGATGTTTTTTTCACTGCAAAGCACAAAATAGTTTCTGACCCAGCGTTGTCAAGTTTTTGGGGATTTTATCCCCAAAAAAATACCCAAATCGACTTTGTCTTACCATAACTTCTAAGCAAGTTAGGACTTTCTAGTTTTCACCACGTGAAAGAGCGTCTCAAAAACTATCGAAACCAAAAAAAAAAAGTGGAGAAATTTTTTTTTTATCATAAGCCACCTCCTCATAGGGCGGGTCACATATAGTATATAAAATAAAAAATAAACTAAATCTAATAAATCTTTTAAATAAAAATTTCAAAACTACCTAACAATTACTAAGTACTATTGTTTTGAAATTGACTTGTAGAAATGATATAATTAGTAAGGAAACAATTGTAACCTTTTGACATTTCTTTGATAACAGTTAAAAAAAAAATTAATATTTCAATGCTGAATGTTGCACTTTGTTATAAAATGAAAATTATATTTTAAGGGTCTCCCCTTTTGCCTACTTAAGCTTTGTATAATCGCGGTAGTATCCTTGATGTTAAATAAGATTTCTTTATACTTTGTTCCTTCTTCTTTATTTTGCGAAAGAGAATAGATTGTTTAACTTGTGTTTAATTGTAGTAGTAGCTTAAGTAATGATGCTTTAAAGACTCTTGAATGTTATGAATTATGCATAATTACCTTTTTTATTTCACGTAAAATTTTGCTTATTCTTTTTTAAATTACAGGTCCATAAAAAAATATATATAAACCACATCTGCAGCACTTTTAAAGCAAGATTCTTAAAACTTGGTGTGGATTAATTTTAAAACAAATTCGAACAAAATTTTGTCAGGACGCCCATTTTGACGACGTCGCGGGCACTGCTATGTTATAAACATTTTTGTATGTATTTGATTACCACACTGCTTATTTTGAAGTTAAAAAAAAACATTATCTATTTTGAAATGGAACAAACATAAAATAAAAACTTTTTAGTTGTGAATTTTATTTGTAGTTTTTTAAATTTGAAAATGAATCAACATTATATCGAAAATCTTGTAAATGACTTTATTATTCTTGGATATAAATGGGTTTTTTCTATCTTGTAAAATTTTAAACCCCTTCTGTAGCTTTTCTGTCTTGTGCGTGTACTTATCTTAAAGTGGTTTAACTGAAAGTCATGCCATTAAATGAAATTTTGTAACTGATGTATGTGCACAACCAACCTCATAAAAACCCAATACGATGTCTTCCAATGTAGAGTCCTATACAACAAACGTCTATCGGAACCATTTTCATATTTTTCTATAATATTCCTTGCTTTTCCTACTAGTGATTGACAAAGTACTCAGTAAGACGTTTGCAGATAAACATATTGGAATCCAGTGGACCCTATACAGCCATATCTAGGATTTATATTAAGTTGATGGTATCTGTTGAATATCTACAAAACATTCAGAATTGCAATCAAAACTAGATCCATTGGTAATCCACTCAGCGACTGTTGGTTTAAAAATCAATGTAGCCAAAACGAAAGCGTTAAGAGTGCGAGCAACCTCTCTTTTGTTGGACAAGAATAAGTGGAATTCATCGACAAAGTCAGCTACCTTGAAAATATGGTTGCGTCAGAAGATATATTATCCAGAATCGAAAAGGCAAATAGCGCATTCTTCCAGCTACGTAACATATGGATATCTACAATATTATCAATGGAAACAAACAACATTTATAAACCAAATGTATTTGTCTGCTGTACTTCTTTATAGCTGTGAGTGTTGGCAGCCATGTCAACAGATACCCTCAACTCTAAGCTTCCAAACCGTTGTCTACTTTGTCTACATATTGACAATATGGTGGAACATGTTGGAACATGTTACTTTCACCCTCTTTTATGCATTCATAAGTGGCATTTACCTTCTTAGTTAAGTTGCGAATATATTGTATAAAAGCTGCTGAACTTGGCCTTAAAGTAAAATAGCAGCAGTGAAGGGAGATTGTTTTCAACTTCATTTAAAAATTGAAATGTTTCAGTATTTTCCAACTTAGTACTTTTTTAGCTCGAATAACTGCATCCAGTAGTTTTCTAACTTTTTAAAGTACATACTTTGATGTATAAGATTTAGAAAGTTCTTCAAAATATGCGTCTTTTGCAAAAATGACTTAATTTAGTTTTTTTTTCAGCGCGAGATCACTAAATTTAAATACCCAAAAAGTAGCTGGAATCCAAATTTGGAGAGTTACGTGCGTGTTTCAATTCTGGTATGTTGTGGAGAATCCACAGTGTTTTATCAATAACGTAGTCAATATTTAACGTCAGGAGCTACCATGATGGCCTTACCTGAAATCAAAGTGTAGACCAGCACCCCCATTGTGTAGTAAAGCACATTAAACAATACAGTTATGAATCGGCGAATAAAATCCCTAATAGAACTTTAAATCAGATATTACACCGATAGAAAAATTTATCCTCAAATTCATGACGCCGTATCATGGAAAATATAACATCAATGTTATGACCAATGTCATCAATAAGGTGAAATCTGGCAATAATATAAGTAATCGATATTTGTTATATTATTAATAGGTTTTTATTTATTTAATATTACAAAATAATTAAAATTATTATTTATAATTTTTATTTTTAAAAGCACTTTTATAAAATTTAAAAAAATAAATTCGCATTGATGTAAATTTATCATCATTATTATGACAAAATGCATCTGCATTTAAATCTGCACAGCTTTTTAAAAACAAAGTCGAAAGAGTAGACATGTTTATAGGAAGCACTTGAGCAATCTATAAGAAGACACCTCGTCTTCTTATTGATGACACTTATTGGTCATAAGTGGAGTCAACGTGAAAATATTAGAGTAAAGTGGCAAAAAATTAGTCTACTATAGGTTGGCTGATTAGCACGTTGTCTACTAAGCATGCAGTTTATTTGACTGACATAAATTCGCATCCCAGCCGGTAACTAACAATATTAAGGTTGCTTGTATTACAGCGCACTCTTTTTTCAATATCTATCAATAGAAAGAAATAAATCGTCGACGAAGTAAAATAATTAATAAAATGGTTATATCAAATTGTAATTACAGAGTTGTTATTAAAAGTGATTTATTAAATCTTTAACACCTGTCTTTTCTAATATATACCTTTCCAAAGAAGGTAATAGAATTGATTATAATTAATAATTGCAGGTGAGTTACTTCTTCTAAACAATGTAAAATCAAATTCAATTATTGATGACAACTTGTCATTAAATTGTTCTCTAATTGTCTTTTGTTTCATGTCTCTGTGTCATTGTATTGATAAAAAATGTCAAACTGATGTAAGGGTTAATATCACAAAGATGACAAGTGTCACGGGGTCAGAAACGAAAACACTTGTTATTGATGTCAAACTATATCAGCGCACAGTGGTTTGAAAACGATTTATTTTGGACATAATTCGGTATTTCATGAACCACTGAAGATATCTTAATGAAATTTTACAGAGGCAAAGCAGAGGTTTTTCTGAGTGGAGCTGCGAACGGTCGGCCCCCAGGGTAAAGGGGGCTTCGGGGTAAGATCCCAAAGTTGGGTACCTCGAGTTTAGTTTTAACTCAAATGTTAAGATTTTTTTAAACTTAAGTAGACCTTTTAGTTTGAGAGAAAATTGGCTTACAATTTTTTTTTCAATATTGGCCGTCCCTAACTTAGTATTTTTGGTGTGAAGTACTTATTAGTGAGTTGATTATTATTTTAAGACATTGGCTATATTCTTGATAAAATTTAGAATTAATTATTTTCAAGTTTTGTTCTGATACCGCTTTTCTTTGAAAATATACAAGCCTCTGAATTGGAAAAATGTAAAAAGTACCGTTTTTTTCAGGATTTTCCCCAAAAAGATGGTATTCCTTTTTTGCTTATGTAATTTAAGACAATCTATAGTAATTGCGAATAAATTAAAAATTAGGTTACAAATTATAACGGTTCTCCCTCCAGCCCTATCCAAACATAGGCAATTTTGAAAAAAAAAAAATTTTAACGTTAAATTTCTCGGAGTGCAAAGCACCGATTAAAAAGCGTAAATGGATTTTTATAGCCTCAAAGCCTTACTCCCAAAAGGATTTGAAGACCTCGTAATTAATAAAGGCAGGGTAGGCTTTTTTGTAAGAAAAAACAATTTTTTGGGACATTTTTCCCCGTTCCGGGAATTTATACGTTAAAATAAAATTTTTATTTTCACCATTTCATAAAAACTCTTTTATCTATATAAGTTCAAAATTTTGTAAGAATATCTGTATCCGTTTAGATGTGGTGACAATTCAAATTCGTTATTTTATTTCTCAAATATTTTTTCAGTTTTTGGGGTAAATATCATTTATCAGCTTCCTAAACCTCGCCTCCTCATGATTTTTTTTTCTCATTTTGTATGTAAAAATGGAAAAATACAAAATACCCTTTTTCACATTATTACAAATACACATTTTTCATTTTTACATACAAAATGAGAAAAAAAATCATGAGGAGGCGAGGTTTAGGAAGCTCCTGTATCTGAAATATATGCTCGATATACATGTATATAAGTGGTATCAGAGGAAAACTCTTGACTTTTAGATTAAAAATATTTTTTAATGTAAAATATCACCACTGAAGATATCACTTGATATCAAGATATCTTCAGTGAAAGAGCCCCCACGCAAACCCCTAAGGGTCTGTAAGCACATACACAATCTCAACATGTACAAATTTTAAATCAGTAGCATACGAGCTTTCAACAAGGTAGGTTTGTGTCACTTTGCTAAATATTTAGCAAACCAGTGCATTTTCCTTTTAACCACTTTTTTTGGTTGGGGGCCTTTGCTTCAGTGGTTCATGAGATACCGAATTATGTCCAAAATAAATCTTTTTAAAGCCACTGTACAGCGTTATTATGGTTTTTCTATCAGTGAAAACTATTGGGGATAAAGTATGGGGATAAATTTGAAGATTAAGATGAATGAGGTTACAGTTTGTAGCCCAACTCTTGGGTTTTTGCCTTGATTTTGGAAGTCATCGGCATAGATGCCTACAGTCTCAGTCACCCTAATGGGTATTATCTACTATTTCTGGCGTGACGACCTCTTCTGGGCGATCTGAAAGTTTGAAGTCATTTGTGCTTTTACGGCCTCAACGAAACTTAGTGCAGATTCCCCATAGTATTTATCAAGCCTGTCTTTGGTCTTAATTAGTTTTACGTAATAAATAATGCTTAATCAGCACACGAAACATTCTTTTCGTTAAAGTTACCAAGATTTAATGCTTTCAATGGCAGCTTGATACTAGTCCGGCAATAGAAAGCCATTAACGGGAGCTGTGTTGCTACTGCGTTGGAAATAGAAAAAGTCACGGAGTTATTAAATTGGCTTCGTATTTTAATTTTTTTCATACAATTTATGTAAAAATAAATAAGTGTTGCAAAACATGCTTCCCGTACATTGAATATTGAAATAATCGTATGAAGTGCCACGCCCAACAAATACCGCTCACTTGTTTAGGTTTCATTTAATTTTTCTGGGAGCTTTTAAAGTCGTCAAACCCTCTCGCACGAAAGATTAAGAACTAGACTTTTCGAACTAACTAGACGTTAAGAAGGATGATTATGTGTGAATGTAGTATTAATTTTCTATAACTTATTTTAGGTTTTCTTAGGTTTTTTGCATTTATTTTATGACAAAATAAAATTGAATTTTGTTAATTTTAAATACAACTTGTATGATTTCGTGAGAAGTTATTGACTTTTCCTTGAACTTTCTTTATATAAAATTATTTTCGAAAACCATTTCAATAAAATGTTTATACAATTAAGTTATATGCTGATTTCCAAACGAATAAAATGTTTTCTATTTATTTTTTTAAAACTTATTTAAATAAATCATTTTATAAAAAACTAACGAAATAAGTTCTTCAGAATCTGTTGTAAGTAAAGTCGTATATTAAACACGCTAAAATTAATTTTCCATCATTAAGTTTTTCGTACGAACTACAAGTATTTCCTTTTTCCTTTCGTTGTTTCGTTGTCAATGACAGCCTTAACCTGAAAATGAGAACAGCATATGAAAAACAAGACAGCATGACATGAGACTATTCAATAAAAAAAATTATACATACATATATACAATGTATTTTGTATGTCGGGTGTTTTTTTAGGCGTGGGATTATGTTATTAAACTTAATGAACGCTGGCAACAACAAAAGTACTTAATCGATACTTTTAGGTAGTATTTTGCGAATAAAATGAATAGAATGTTTGACTACTACGGCGATAAATTTCAGTTACTAATACTCGTATGTATCAGTGTTGGGATCTGGCAATGTTTAAATTGTATCGCTCCAATGATAAAATTGTACTAAATCAAGATCTATTGCACCAGAATTTGGGATTAAGTAAAAAACATTGTTTCTAATCAACGGCAGATGATATTCAATTCCCATTAATCTAGGACCCGCTACAGCACACCAATCATCTATTTAGCTGGAACAACAACTGATTTACAAAACTAACACATGAGGACAAATCAAAACTTTTGTACTAAGGTATTTTAACATAATGATAATTAGGCTAGAATCCTTGATGTTTGGAGGAATAATTAAATAGTCATCTATTAGAACTTACGATTTCTCACTAGAAAGAATGAAAAAATATATATCAGTCGAATCTAAATGATATATAAGCTGAAACTGATTGCGCCGGTGAAAAAACGTTCACGTAGTAGTTTAGCAAAATAATATGGCTAACAAAGTAAATAATAAAAATCCTGAACATAAGTCAAGAATGTTGCAATTTAGTTAGTTCTAGTCAGGGTTGGAGAACTATGAAATTAGAACTGTTTATTAGTGTAAGAAATATTATTAAATTAAAAAATTTATTGAATAAATTTTATATGTAATTGTTCCGATATATAACAAGTAAAAGTACTATATTCGGCCGTGCCGAATCTTCTATACACTTCACCACGGTGATTTTATTTATACAGACATGTACAGCATTATCCATATTGTTGACTCTTTACATAAATTAAAATACTTTAAAGAAATAGAAAACAGCGGCGACGCAGCTATATGAAAACAAATTCCGTTGGCTACAATTGTCGCCCTGTTGTCAGCTACTTAATGATATTAAATACGACATCTACATCGTAAACCCCCGGGAGTTCCAATTGTCACTGAAGGCCCAATTGTCACTCGAGGCCCGACCAGTGCCCAAAGGACTGGTACCACGGAAATCGGTGGCCCCACAGAGAGCCTATCCTCTCTGTGACCGGTTATTGGTGAGGTCCCCTTCGGGGGTACACGTGGTGGTTGTGGTTTAAGATCGATTTATGTAGGTATGGTGCACGGTCGATCAAGTGTGCTGTTGCACTCTCAACAGACGGAGTTTGGATAGTCTCCAAACCCCTAAGCAAGAGGTTATAATGTGGATCTAGGCTTGCCTTGGAAAGGCTAGCAATATTATATAAATTGCTACTCATTGTGACTGTATCACACACAAAAAGCGATTGGTGGCAATCGTAAAGTGTTGTTATACTACACAATGGGGGCGCTAGTCTACGCCTAAGTTTCACTCGTGAGGTTAGGCCGAGTAGGCAGGTACTCACGTTAATCTTGTTCCACATCGTAAACTCTGAAATTGTTGTAGAAATATTTATTTTGCTTTTATAAAATTCCTTCAAAACTTTTTGTTTGTATATGAATTTGTAATTTGAAATTTTCTGACACTTTCTTTTGTTGAATAAAATAGAAATTAGCCTAAGTTTACGCCACAACGGTGGTCGTGTAGCCATGTAGCTATCTATACTGGCTTTGAAATAATCGTTTACCTTTAAACGTGTGTATTTTATTTTTGAGAGCTTGTATTCGGTATCCTGATGTTGACTATGTGTTAAATGCATCTAAGTTTTATAACAGAGATCTCATCTATTTAAAAATCAAACGCATTTAAAAAAATATGTTACTCTATATTCACACATGCATATGTTATGTTACAGTCATGATTTTCATTTTCAAAGAAATATTGAAATTTTTGCTTTAATTTTTCGAAAATTGTTTTTAAAATTTTTTTTGTAAAATTTTATTCGAAAATTTTTTGGAAAATTTTAAAAATTTTTTTTTTTTCGAATATTTTTCTATAAAAAAATCTTTTTGAAAATATTAAAAAAAAAAATAATTTTTGTTTTTAAATTTTATTGAAATTTTTTTTTGTTAAATTTAGGACCTTTCTGCAATCTATGTATATTGATTTAGAATGATCAGAATAAAGCAAACAGAAATCCTAACAAAAAAAAAAAATTTCGTCATATTGACCCCCATGTGCTTTTGACTGTTCCTATTTACCAGTGGGTACCCTGTGGGGTACCATTGGCTACCTCTATGTGTATAGCTTTCTATAAAGATCCCTAATACAAATCAAAGCAGAATAACCCTACCAACCTAAAAACAAACAAAAATCCCCCCTCGCAGGGGGTTTTTGCTCCCCCGAGATCTGTATGCACTCCTTGTGATCTACTTGTCACGGTCTAATATTTATTTGACAAAAAAAGGTAAAAGAGAATCATTTAAGCCGAAAAATATTAAAAAAACGTGAAAAAAATATAGGTGGGCGTGGTTTTTGGTCCGCAGCCTCCAAAGTAATGATCTGATGTTGCTGAATTGCAATACGAAAATTTTCGAAACTTTGCCTGACAGATTGGTGTGCTTAAATTTTTTGTATCTCTTCTGGTACCTTGGCAAATGTCATTTCAACCCGAACACGGACAGACGGACATCGCTTAATCAACTTCTCTATGTATAATGATCCAGAATATAAATACTTTTTGGGGTCGGAAATGAATATTGTAGAAATTACACACGGAATGACAAACTCAATCATACCCTTTCCACCTGTGGTGAAGGTTATAAAAATAGCATAAAATGTACCAGTGTACCATGGATGTGTCGATTGTACGAAATTTGGAACAATTGTACCACAAACACCAACACTGATATGTATACGGAAGTATTAAATACTATTGAGTATTTAATTGAAAAGTATTGAGTAGTAGCGTGTAATTGAAAGTTGTGGATATTGCCAGTACACAAAAGTAGCCTACATCATAAATAATGTCTCTAGAAGTTTGGTATTAATGAATGTAGCGTATGTATGTATGCTAATAACACAGTGCAACAGTAAAAAAAATACTGGGACTTGACAGTATAGGTTCGTTTCTTCTACCAAATGTAGTAAAACGGGCGAATTTGGTGACCAATTTGTTTTATGGGCCTCAAAAGATTCTGAAAATCAGTGCGCCCTTCAGAGAAGGTGTCATTAGTTTTCGTATGATATTTCATTCATACTAGGTGATACCGCTCAATTGTGTTTGGCAATAATCTAGCTGAGGATTTGTTAAATAAATGCTATTAATATGTTATGCCAAAAAAATAATTATTTCTTCACTTTTTTTTTAAAGAAAATAAAAATTTTTCATCAAAGCCAAATATTGTAGCCACTGTAAAAATGAACAACTTGTAAACATAGCAATACAATCTGAACGATTCTAGGCATACTTTCTACCTTGAAACGGCAGGCTTTTACTAACCTATACATTTCTTGCATTTGTACCTTGTTTATTGTTGTTGAATTTCTTGGATTGCTTTTGGTTTGTCTCAGTCAATTTAAGTTTTAAGGTACAAAGTGATCTTTATGAGATATTTAGAGTGCATTGAGACGTTCCGCATGTATTGGTATGTTCACAAAACTGTTCAGTTTTACCGTGGCCACAAATTCCCATATCTATAAATATAATAAAACAGTAAATTTTTTCTGTCTGTCTGCGTTCACATCACGTAAAAACCTTAGTATCCTTATTCAAATTTAGGATACACAAAAATATCTTATTTCCAAGCGAAAGTGGAGAAGCAGTGAAAGTACGCAATTTTACCGATATGCGTATGTATTAAATATATTTTAAACACCATTTACAGAGCTTTACGATAATTTTTAGAATTTTAGAATTTTATATCAATTTTAGAATTTTCTTCAGGGATGGGTACCCTTATATAAAGAAAATACGTATACGTGAAGCACTGTAAAATAGGGTGGAACGAAAAAATATTTTTTCAATTTCAATATTAAATAGTGATAAAAAGTTGCCATTTGCTATTGTTAAGTTAATTGTGAAGTTCTAAGACGATTGGAGTAGGGTAAGAGGTGCCGCAAATCCAAATGCTGCAGATCCAAATTTATTGAAATTTAGCAATTTTAAATTTTTTGGATCTGCAAAGTCCTTTTATATAAATAAAAGGACCATGCTAAGTACATTAAATAAGTTTTGGTCAAAGAAAAATCATTAAAATATCATATCTATGTTTTGAATTATTTAAGGATTAGTTTTAATGAAATTAAAATAATAATAAATATAAAAATCCACCAATAAAATAAAAAAGATAACTATGTATATAAGATTTAAAGACAAAAAATATGTTCAAGGCTTCTGCGGCACCTCAAGATGTGCTTCAATCACAATAAAACTTTGTAGAAGTTGCCATATACCAACGTTCCAGCCTACTGTAAGAGTCTAAAAATTTGGTGTGGGTTACTTTCAAAGCAAAATCAAACAAAATATTGTCAGGACGCACACAACGTGTGTGGGCACAGCTAGTTTTTAATAAAAAATTAGTAGTCCCTGTAAGTTATGTTTTTCGAGCCCCATATATAAAAATTGGTCACCAATTTCGCTAAACTGAGTATAGGGTTTTATTACCCTTTGATAGTAGAATCGAACCTATACTGTTAAGTCCGTGTATTTTTAAGTTTTGATTTGTTGCACTGTGTAATTCGAGTTTTGTAAACTATCGTTTTATCGAGAGCAAAAAATATCGCCAATACCGATAACGACACAAACCCGAAGTATGGCCGTCATAACGTTATCGGCCGTCCTAATGCCTTAAAAATCATCCTACTAAATTTATGTGTTACTGCGCATGAAATTAATTTTTCCATCAATTATTTCAAAAACATTTTAATAACCTTAATTGCTTTTCATTTTTTCCATTTGTTTTATTTTATTATTGTATTTGCCCTTATGGTCATATGAATTTATATTTCATATACAATTTTTTGTTGTTCATTTTTCTTTTTTTATTTCCACCGAAGGAAACAAAGTTAAATTTTAGCTGAACTTGAACGACGACTACAAATTATTGATCAACATGTTTGACTAACGCCATATGTGTTTGAGTGTTTAAATGCACCAGGGAGTTGAAAGATAAAAAAAAAAAAATAAAATATTTGATGAGGATATAAGAAACAATTTAATATTTATTAATTTTCATGACACTCGACATTCTATTTATTTGATAAAAGTTAATAACACCGTATGAAGGGATTTCCTAAATACTTCGAGTGGTGCTTTTGTAAAAATAGCTTTAAAATTCATTTGTTAGTAGTAGAAAATCAAATTTGGCTTGTATTTAAAGGATGACCAAAGATGTATGTAAAATTTTAATCAGTTTTATTATATAATTATTTATTTATTCTATATATGTATATAAAGCACAAAATGTGTTTGTTTGTCGGAAAGCTATAGCTGTCTACACTAGCGTACCGATCTTTATGAATATTTCACCAACCGTATATCTAATAACAAACTGTATATCTAATAACAATCTGTTACGGTTGGTAAAATATACGGATATACGGTTGGTAAAATAGCGTACTTCTTTTTTTGATATTCGACGTGGAGGTGGCACCTCCCATACAAAGTAAATATTTATCATCGTGTAGCTTGGTAACAGTAATAGGTAGAGCCTTGAAATTTTTTCAACATCGATATTAACATAAAAACAGATAGACTGGATTGGAATAGTGAGCATGGTACCTCCTACAAAGTGAACAAATATTATCCTGTATCTAGATCACTGAATTAGGTTGCACTTTGGAATTTCGCACCAGTAACCCCCATATTAACGTACATAGTCAAACTGAACACAGGCTGAATTGGAATAGTGGGCGTGGTACCTTCCATAAAAAGTGAAAAATTATTATCGTGTTCCTGGCGAACTTCAATAGATAAAGCCTTGAAGCTTTGCACGAGTAAGCCCTGTATTGGGGCAGTGGGTGTGGTACCTCCTATACAAAATGAAAAATTATTATCGTGTGCCTAGAGAACTACAATAGGTAGAGTCATGAAACTTTGCACAAGTAACTTTTAGAGTAATGTGAAATGTCTAGCAATATACAGACTGGATTAGGATAGTGGGAGTGATACCTCCCATAAAAAATAAAAAATTATTATCGTGTTAATACGTATAGTCTAGCAAAAACAGATTGAATGAAATCAGTAGGCGTCGTACCTTGCATATAAACTAAAACATTTTCCAAGTGAAAATAGAGTGCGTTTTCAAGTAAAAGGTTGGCCATACTTTTCTTCCAAGTGTTTATTGTATTTTATGTGGATGGGTGTAGCAAAGCGAACAGGTCATAGGTAGTTCTATATAAAGTAAACATAATACGGTTTTATATGGAATAGGATATCAGTCAAATCGTTTAGTGAAGGATAACATTACTGACACGCTGTCGTTTATCAAAATTTTTCATGGCCAAAACGAGAGTTCACGACCAAAAAAGTATCGTGTTATTTTTTCAGGGCTTATGTGGTGTGTGGTGACGATTTGTTGGAACCATGTGAAATATTTAGTTTAAGCTGATCATCTTACTGACTCAGTAGCTAGTTTTAAGCTTTATCGTGGTTGTCAAGTCAGTGCTGTGGTTTCTGCTATAATTTGGGATTCATCTATTTTATGTTCTTAGTCGAATCTGTGTAGATCTATTGCTGGAAAATCTTTGGGACTGTAAACCGTAATGGGGAGACCAATTATCATCTATGACTTAGTGACAAAATATCGTCTGTAAAATTACAGCTGATAGCCCATTAATAACACCTCTGACGATCCTGCCAAATTTAATGTCCAAACAAGTTACATGAAGAAGTAGAGCTAGGGACTGTTGTGTCGGGCAGATGGAACTTTGATCTCTGCAAAACACGTACCTCTGCTAGTGCAATACACTGTTTAAATTGAAAAGAGGTGTAATTTCATTTAGATATAATTTAAGGGAGGGAGAGCAAATTTCGGCACTGTTTACTTTAATGGTGGCACCATTAAAGTAAATGGTACACGGATGGATCTAGAACGCTAGAAGAATTCAACGTGGGCTTTGAGGATTGCAAAAAACTGCTAAGCTTATTGCAATATTAACTTATTTCAATATTGCCATCAATGCCTAGCCTGGGAAAGCCATATGAAACTGAATCAGTTAGGCGGCAGATTTCCCTTGGATTCCTGGACACTTGCAGGTATTAGGGAACTAAATGGCATGGAATCATTTTGTGGACTTTGGTGGAGATCAAGAACACCAGGGATTATCACTGGGTTAACCTCCCCAGGCTAAGACATGCGAAGCTTATAATTTGAATGCATAACTAAAAATGCTTAAAGGCTCTCTATATTATATGTCAATTTCGATCATTCGAAAAATATTATTTTTGCGTCTTTGCATTTGATCCAAGTTTGTAGCTAAGGCTGTACCCCATAACTAAATCCCATAACATATTGATTTTAGGATCAAATTATAGAGTAGAAGCAATATCAACTAAGAGAAGAGTTTTTTCTATCATTAACTTTGTGCGAATATATGTATGTATGTATGTATGTATGTATGTATGTATGTATGTATGTATGTATGTATGTATGTATGTATGTATGTATGTATGTATGTATGTATGTATGTATGTATGTATGTATGTATGTATGTATGTATGTATGTATGTATGTCGAACTTGATTCTATATGGCTTTTTCAAGTAAAGTATTTGACCTTCATGAACTGAGGTATTTTTTGGTTATTATTCATAAGTAAGGGATTGATTCTCTACGCAATGTAAATGATATACATATGATTGCATTGTTGTTTCCGTAACCATATTACCAATGGAATATATCGCCATAGAAAATGCAAAACGCCCTATCTACATAGATGAGAAATGTTAGATAGGGCGTTTTGCATTTTCTATGACGACATGGTCTTCTAAATATCGGAATGGTACTAAAGAGCTTTAAGAAAAAATTTAAATAGATATATCGTCAGTAAATGTCGATGTGTGGACACAATTGCTGTTTTTCATATCCGAAGTATAAGATAAGTTTTGCTTTCCGTGTAGTTCTTAAGGGTTTTCTAAATAATGTTGACTTTATGGTAACCAGAGAATCATTTAATAGCGTAAATTGGCATTAAAAATATAACAAAAATAAAATATTTTCCTTATTCACGGACAGCTCTAAAATCAAAAATCATATTATTACTGGTATTATTAGCACAAGGATTTTACCCTGACTTTACATCAGGATATCCCGAATCAGTTGTCTTTTCGCTATCCCGAATCTTAAATTCGCTTCAACATCGACTGGTTGTAACTCTAATTAATTAGTCAATATATTTAGTTTTTGTGTGCAAGGTGCTTTCTTGGAGTTTAACTCAACAATTACCTTTTCGAAATCTCGAATCTCAAATCTAAGGGGTTGCCAACTCAGTTATATCATTCGATATATGTATTTGGTTCAAGCAACTAGTCAAAAGGTTAACAAATAAATTGTCTTTTTCAATATTAAAGTAAGGTACGCCAGGTCCGTTAGGAAGTTGTATTGAGGTTTTCTTATTTAATTCTTCGGGATATTAGTAGCTCTCTATGACGTTACGAGCTTTTTTGAGCCAGTTTTTAAATTAAGAAGGGCTGTGCTATGCCACTCTCCTCGCACGATCAAAGTTTTGAATTGGCGTCATGGCGACATTGCGACATTTGGCGATTTTATAATAGATGGCGATTTTTCATTGACTTTTGGTGATTTTACTTCTGGAAAGTTGAAACCTAGGGAACATATAAAAAATATCTTTCCTTTTCAAAATGTTTCAATTCCTTATTACAAACGAAATTCTTTGTTTTCAAAGATTTTTATAAATCTTAACATACCTTTGTTTTAGAAAGCTTATAAAAATGATGGCATTCTATCTAATTATGTACAGTTCCATCAGTTTCGTACTTGATGTAGTGCTAATTCCAATCACATTTTTTACTTTATCTCCTTATAAGTCCTGTATAGAAAGATCGTTTTCAATTATGAATTCCACCAAAACTCATCTGCCAAATAGATGCTATAGCGAATGTCATCTGTATTTCATTCCCATAAAATAAAATACAATGAGAACGATGACAAATACCTTGAAGATCTGCTGTACAAAATAATTGTTATAAAACAAAACTCTAACTTTTTTTTATTATATTAAGCAATACATTTCTTATTGCTTTAAGTAATAATTGTACCTTTCTCGTTTTGTTTTATTTAAAAAAAAAATTTAAAATATATAAAATAATATATTTTGGCGACTTTTGTTCTATATTTGTGCAATTTTACCAATTTCCATTGAATTTATTTTTTTTTTATTTATTAAAAAATATTTAAAAATAAAAAAAATATCATCAGCAAAATCTAACAAAAAACTAATTTGGCGATTTTGGCGACTTTTCTCGTCGATTTTGGCAAATTAATTGAAAAAAAAATCTGAGAACCCTGGGCCTTGTTCGTGTCTTGCGGCCTCAATTCCAATAATTGAAGTTTTACCCCATAATTTTGACCGATTTATCTGAAATTTGGTACACACCTTTAGTTCTTAAATCCATGATTACTGCTGCCATAAAATGGCCAATAACTTATTTTTTAAGACCCCTTTAATATGGATACCAAAAAATTCTAAATCCAAGATGGGGTCCAAAATAAAATTACAGTTAGTTAATACTTTAAAACTAAAATCTAGGTATCTAATCAAAACAAAGGATTTTGTGAAACCAGCGAGAATCTCTCCACCAAGTACAGATTATGTCACATTAAAATCCATTTTCGAAATTGAATCAAACGAAGTACGATCTTTTGAAAAAAGACTTTTCGACTTCCCTCGTAATTGTTTAACCATTTTTTCTACTTATAAAAAATAAATAAAAAATGTTTTAAATTGCCCTGCCATTTGTAGTTTCCGTTTCGTCAAGTGAAAAATTAAAGGGAGAATACAAGTTGTTAACAACTACTTTGCCTCTAAGTACCACTAATTTTAAATAAAAAAAGAAAAAGTAAAACAAATTAACATCAAAGTGAAAATAATTTTTGTAACAAATTTAATCAAAAGAGTAAAAATGCAAAAAAATACAAATAAGAATTCTATACTATTTGTTCATTATAAAACGACCAGTTCTTTTTTTATTTTCTTTAATACATGTTTCACAACTGCAGCATTATTATCAACTACATCGCCAGCAAAGTGTATTTTAATTTAAATAATTTCAACACCAGCAGCAACAAATTGCACATCACTCTTAATCCTCGACATCAAACTTATTGAGTGACAAGAAATTGCCATCAGCATCATACATTTTATTCACATACAAAAGCAAGAAGGAAGAAAAAAAAAGAAAGAAAATCAAATAAAGAATAAAAAAAAACAAAAAAAAAAAAATAATAACTAATATACAAAAATAAAAGTAAAACTCAGTATACCATTATGACAAATTGGGAGGATTTCTACAACACACATCTACCCCCAGCAGATTTTGAGGATAATCGTTCATTATTGAAAGAATTTTGTGAACGACACAATAAACTACAAAACAGAATCGTCCTTGTAACAGTAAGTATTGCATATTTTATACATAAACTAACATAAATCTTTCGTTTTTTTCTTCTTTATTCGAATTATTTATTTTTCAAGCCAAGTAGTTAAGCAACCGTTTTCTATTTTAATGTGAAAATAATGTAAAGAAAGTTATAAAACCTACCTTTAATGGTTTCATATAATAAGGATTAAATAATGTATTAAAATTATTTTTTTTAGAGTAAAGCACATAGATGCTTCTGCTTTTTAACAATGTTGGTTGGTATGTTGGTTAGAGCAATATCTAGCCTATGCCACATGACCTCATGGTCGTTTAAACCATCTGTATCCTCTCTACCTTCAATGTATTAATGATAAGTTTTACTAAAAATTAACCACTTGAGTTTCCCATTGATTGCAGAACCCAACATTGCGATCCCTTTCCTCTTAATCCTATCGTTGCATAAAACCACTTTTTCACTTGTCTGCTAGACTTGGGTAGTTTACGAACGAACTAGTTCAATAAAACGGTGCCATTAGTTAAACTAAATGAACTAGTTCAAATTTGTTTACTACCTAATGCAATTTTTGAACTATCCAGGGTAGGTATTTGTTTGCTCATCGCTCATGTTTGAGTATGTGTGCATTTATTTATATTTTTTGGTTTTGTACACACGTCATTGCTCATGCATGAAACTGCATGCTGTATGTTTTCTTTTACAGCACATGAATGAGAAATGTGCACATTTTTCTTTGCTCATGAGCAAATTTCACGAGTGAGAAATTAAAATTTTTCATTTTTAACATGCGTGAGAAATTTAAAAAACTTTTGTGCATGCACCAAATAAAAATTTTCATTTCTCAGTCATAAAATTTGCTCATGAGCGAAGTGAAAAGTGTACATTGGTCATTCATGAGTTGTGAAAGATAACATACAACACACAGCTTCATTTACAAGCAATGATGTGAGTGTGAAAGCAAAAAATATCATGTCATGAAAATGAAAAAAGTACACACACTCACACATAAGCGGTGAAAAAATAAAAAGCAAAGCCGATGCTCATTCCTTAAGCGGTTCCGGTTAGATACACAAGTGAGGATTGTAACCTCACTTTTTTGACGTGGTGCAGTATGAGCAAAAATACCTAAGATTGACACTAGTGGAGACCAATAATACTCTAGGAGTGGGCAAAGGTACAGGTCGGTTGTATTTTCCGAAAGAAAGCTCCTATATGTTAATAGACCCTGGTAATATAACCTATAAGTGTTAGCCATTTAAACATTAAAAAAGCAGATGCTCTTTTATGTGCAATGATTAAAGAACGAGTGAAAATGAACAAAAGTGGTGAGCAAATAAAAAGTAGTTCAGAACACAAAGTGCAGTTCAAAAGGAGAAAAGAGCGATTGAACTAAAATATTGAACCAGTTCTGTCTTTTACTTTAAAATAAAATGAGCGATCACATAAATGAACTATAATGCACAAGTCTATTGTCTACCGACTTTAAATTCAGACTCTAAACACTCTAAACACTTATAGACACTTGTTCCTTAGCTTTCAAAAACCGATTGAACCTCCGAATGTCTACACCACATATCGTCCCGTTTATTCTTAAACCACGTAAGCGCCAAAAAGTCGTTTTTCAGAAAACGAAAAAAACTTAATAACTTCTTTAATATGGGTTTCAAAACATTTTTTTTTACAAAACATGGCTGTGTGACTCTCTGAAGGGTATAGAGATTTTTTTTAATTTGTTACTTACAATTAATTGTAGCCAAATCTGTCGCTTACGTGGTTTTGGTGCAACCAGCAAATTGCTATTTTCTGTGTGTAAATAAACATTTATTTTTGTATTTATCAAAAAAAACTTTTAACTTTACCCAAAATGCTCCAATTGGACTGAAACTTTCCTGAATTTTTTATTCTTAAATACAAAAAACTTAGTGGTTGAGTCTTTAACATTTCCAACGTGAAATATAAAAACTATTATATTTTGCATGAAAATGTCATTTGTATGGCGCTTACGAGGTTTTGAAAATGGATTTTTTTATTTTTCATACAAACTTGTTAAGATGAGAATGTAGTCTGGTGGCAAATGTTATTTTCCATAAAAACCAAAAAAGTCAATTTCGAAAAAATGACGCTTACGTGGTTTAAGAAGAAACGCGACGATATGTATATATCAGTTTCATTCTCTACATTAATCTTCGAGCCGTCCGTAAAAAAACTCATAACTTCTCATACAGTTCATCGGATAACGTCCACAGTACTAAGTCTGCGAAAAGCTCTTGCCGACATTTCTTCTTCGAAAAAACCTCAATGGTTAGTAAAAGCAAATTATCTTCCAACAAAAAAATTTAACCTTTTTTAAAAAATGACCTCTAAATCCCGTTTTTTATTTTGGTCGTTATCTGCAGTTGTTACCTCAGAAATTTCTGCACAAATAATAGACATTGCTATTCATCATAAATCATACCTGTATATACCTGTATAAGTAAAAACACAGATAAGTGCTTCTTCTAGTTTTAATTTTGTAATTTGAGCTTTAAATGATTCATAACCAACACATTTAATAAATTTTCATATTCAGTGTCTTTAAAAACTTTCTCAGGAGACGTTTTTGTAAAGAAACAAACCTAAAAAATAAGACTAAATAAGTTTAATGAATCAAACTAAAGCAAGCTAAAATATTAAAAATAAAATTAAATTTATTAGTAACTTTGTGTAAGTGTTCTGTTAAAATCCGGATGTACTATGCATTGATTCATGTTTTTTTCATGTTTATTGTTTATTGATTGGTTTCCTGCACAACAAGACAAGTCTTATAATTATAGTGCGAGAATTTATAAATGTCAACACATAAATAACATTCACATCAGATGAAATTAAAAACAAATGAAAATACTTAAATATCTGTGGCAAAAAGGAAAAAGTGCTTAAGTCTGATTTTTAAGTTTTGTAGGAAAGCAATTTAAAATTTAAAAATTAATTTTTTTAAAAAATAGCTGATCTTTAAACTTCACACATGGGAGTCAGACGTATGTTTTGGAAATTATTTTAGATCTACGAAAAGTACGCAGGCGTTGCAATTAATAAATTGTGAAAAAAAGATTTTTTGATTTGGAAAAATAGCTTGTAGTTTCTTAAGCTTTTTTCCCAATGCGGTTAGACATTGAAAAAAGATAAGCTGAATTAAATTTCGCTATAACTTCCTCAAAAATGGTACAAAATAATTGAAACTTTGCAAATGGGTACTTTGGAGTACGGAGATTCCAAAGGTGCCACTAACTTAAATTTTGCTTAAGTCGACTTAAGCACTTATTCCTTAATGCCACAGATCAATACAAAATTAACTATTTCTAAATATATGTATCAAACAAAAGTTTTCTGGAATGCATAGCGTTGCTGTTTTGTTGTAGGGAATGTGAAATCATGTTCCAAAGACGAGTAGCATTTAACATGAATTGCCATTCAGATACTAGGCTAGGATGCATTAGTATAAAAATGTTCCTTCCTCGAGGAGATCTTGCAAATTTAATAAAATCAAACAAATATCCGTGTTGCTGGGCGTATATAATTTTGTGTAAAAATATTAGAACTCAAAATTTCAAGGAATTTGCCAAAGATACTCCAAGGATTAATTTAGATTACGGCGCTATATATGATCGTAGCTTTTCAATCCGTAATTATATCTAGTAATATTGTTAAATAAAATATTAAGTTTAGATTTGCTTAATCACAATTGGCAAAAAGTTCACACCCGTACGTAAGTCCAGGAATCAGGTATGTCTAAGCAAGTAACGTTCTTATTTTCAGTGGCGTGTAAGATTTTGTAATCCATAAAGTTCGTAGTTTCAAATAAGTTTGTGCAACTAGGCCATGTAAAGGGTGTTTTTTATAGAGGTATAGAACTTTAGGTTGCAATAAAACAACGATGGATTATTCGATTGACATGAATTTTATTTATCCGAAAGATAATCTTGTGGCATTATATTTTAAATATGATTTCTGGCATATGACCGCCACGGCTGGCGAGGATGTAGTCCAATCTAGACGTGCAATTTTCGATGACTTTTTCCAACATTTGTGGCCGTATATCGGCAACAACACGGCGAATGTTGTCTTCCAAATGGTCAAGCGTTTGTGGCTTATCCGCATAGACCAATGACTTCACATAGCCCCACAGAAAGTAGTCTAGCGGTGTTAAATCACAAGATCTTGGAGGCCAATTCACAGGTCTAAAACGTGAAATTAGACGGTCACCAAACGTGTCTTGCAATAAATCTATTGTGGCACGAGACATGTTGCGCCGTGTTGTTGAAACCACATCTCCTGGACATCATGGTTATTCAATTCAGGAATGATCACCATTGACTGTAACGTTCTGGCCACCATCGTTTTTGAAAAAGTACGGACCAATGATTCCACCAGCCCATAAAGCGCACCAAACAGTCAGTTTTTCTGGATGTAACGGTGTTTCGACATACACTTGAGGATTACCTTCATTCCAAATGCGGCAGTTTTGTTTGTTGACGTAGCCATTCAACCAGAAGTGCGCTTCATCGCTAAACAAATTTCGCTTATGAAAATCGGGAACAACGGTAATCTCGTTTTGGGTTCATTCGACGAATCTACGCCCTACTCTTCCGGCGTGAGTCTATTCCCAAAATTGTCAAACCAAACTGAGAATAAATCACTTGACAGCTGTTAAATCGGTCGCCATCTTGAAAAGTAATGCCAACTTAAAGTTCTATACCTCTTTAAAAAACACCCTTTATATGGTTAGACCAGGTAAGATTGTTGTTAAAAATCACACCAAGATTTTTTGGAGACTGAACTACAGAAATTTTTTCATTGTTGATTTTAACTTCATATGGAAAGTTGGGGGTGTAAGACTTTTTATGAATGATTAGACACTTAGATTTTTGTGGATTTAGACAGAGACCGTTACTTAAAGCCCACGAGTATATCTTATTTAGGTCATGATTGATTTTAATTACATTTTCCTGGATGGATCTCACCGTGCAACTATGATACAGCTGAACGTCGTCTGCATACATATGAACTTTGCAGTGCGACAGTTGCTGATGTAAATCGTTTGCATACAGCGAAAAGAGAAGTGGTCCTAGAATAGATCCTTGAGGCACCCCTTTAAGAAGCGGTAATGATTTAGAACATACTCCATTAAGAAAAACTGCCTGTTTTTGACCGGTTAAATATGAGGAAAGAAGTTTTATTGAAGTAGACGTAAAATGAAAAAGCTTTTCCAGTTTGTAGCATAGGGTGTTGTGGTTGACTGTATCGAACGCCTTCGAGTGATCTAAAAGAATAAGAAAATTTATGTTTCCGACATCGAGTTCACGTCGTATGTTTTCGGTGACGTTAATAAGGGAAGTAATACAGCTGTGATTAGGGCGAAAGCCAGATTGTTTTTCAAACAGCAAGTTATTTTCGTATATGAAATTACTCATTTGGGTATACATAAGCTTTTCGAACACTTTTGAAAGATAACACAAAATAGCAATAGGACGAAAGCCTCTGTCAGACTTCGGAATAGGTATGACCTTGGCATGCTTCCATTTTAAGGGAAAGTAACTGGAAGTGTTAATATTGTTGAAAAAGTATGTAATGTAAGGCAATATAACCGGTAAAATGATTTTTAAAAACTTGGGATTTATATTATCATAACCAACAGCATTAAATTTCATGGCGCGAAAAGAGCAGACAACATCAAATAGGGATACGCACGAAAAATTGAATCTATTCTGCAACGAAGTAATCCTATTGTTGTATAACGAAGTACTGCTGGTGGCTTGCGAGGACGAGTCGTAAGATGGAGCTGAAGGAATATTGGTAAAAATTACATTCAGTTCGTCCGGGCTAGCAGATCAGCAATTACCAGTATCGGTAACATAGCTCATTTGACAGTTAACAGAGCGCTGTTAATCACTTAACAGTCGTCTTTTTTTGGACTTCCCATATTTAGGAGCTTATACCAGGGAAAGATGACCAGGTCCACCTAAAAAACCGAAAGGGTATGTTGCACCAAAAGATGCTTTATGGTACTATAACAGTGGAATATGTAATACTATTTTGGAAACATAGAAAATCGGGTTTCAAAAACGACACATAATGTGGGATTTTTTTGGAAGTTTCATGACCATTTTTTGAAAAATATGGAAGTGCACACGAAGTACACCATATACAAAAGGTAGACCAAGGGGTCCTAAAAGAGACCCCATTAGTCGGATTTCTGAAATAATTTTGGAATTTGAGAAAATTGAGATTTAAAAAATGTCTTTTATAAAGAAATTCTTCAGAAGATTAGTGACCGACTAATGGGGTCTCTATTAGGAGCTTTTGTATATGGTGTACTACGTGTGTACTTCTATATTTGTCAAAAAATGGTCACTAATCTTCTCCAGAATTTCTTTACAAAACACATTTTTTAAATCTCAAATGTTTAGTTGGTCTAAACGTAGTACGGAAGCCTACGTGTTTGAGTCTAACTCGCACTTGACCGATTTATTTATATACATTTTTGCAAAACAATACTGAACTTTGTTTATGCTGCATTTAATTACTTCCCCCAATCCCTTTGACTGTAAATAAGCCCATAAAAAGCCACCATTGCATTGGCAAATCACACCAATAAGGCGACCCATTTAGATCACCGAAAGGAGAAAATATACGACCAAGAAATGTCTCCTGCAGTAACTTAACTGTTTTATGAGTTGCATGACGTGTGGGGCAACGTCTTGGTAAACCTATGTGTCTACTATTTCAATGTCATCAAATTTAGGCAGCAAGAGCTGTTATTATGTTACAGCCACTGTTTGACCAGCCTCAATTTCAATTAAGTATGGACCAATGATAATTTCAGCCAAAAATCCTCAGTAACACGTTTAGTTCCCTGTAGAGCGTCCCTTACGGAAACCATAATGGCGGTCGCTTAATGAATTGTTGGACTTCAGAAACTTCACAGGAGAAAAATTTATTATAAGGGGTGATCCATTTCGAGGTTCCCTACTTTTTTAAAGAAAAATCACAGAAAATTAAAATTTAATGGAGAATGTTTATTATCATTTGAAAGAACATTCTTTGGCATTTATTTTTTGAAGATTAGGTCTATCAAATGGCCGTTGCTACGTCGCAGATGGTCCATGCGTTGAGTCCAACTTTCGATGACTCGTTCGAGCATTTCGACTGGTAACTGGCGAATGACACGCGTGATGTTTTCCTCCAAGGCCTGAATCGAAGCGGGATATCACACGATCTTGGTGGCCAATCGACCGGCCCAAAACGTGAAATTATGTGCTCACCGAAAAGTTCTCTCAATAAATCCATTGATTAATGCTGGAACCAAATGTCGCCGAGATCACGAGCTTATATTCCAGGCATCAAATAGTCAGCTATCATGGCACGATAACGGTCGCCATTGACGGTTACGTTCGCACCGGCATGATTTTTAAAGAAATATGGACCGATGATTCCACCGGCCCACAAAACACACCAAACCGTTGTTTTCTCTGGAAAAAGTGGCAGCTATTGAATCTCTTCAGGTTGCTCTTCGTCCCAAATGCGGCAATTTTGTATGTTTACATACCCATTGAGCCAGAAATGGGCCTCATCGCTAAACAAAAGTTGATTGGCCTACACTCAACTTTACCATACCCAATCGAAATAGATATTTTTATTTATTACATAAAGAATATAAATTCAAAATATTGTTACGTTTTTACTTTACGTTGGGTTCTTTTAATTGCAAAATAAATACACACTGTTATTACTTTTACTGTAAGTCACTTTATTTATTAATACCACTGTTAAAAAAATGCAGCAAACTGTTAAACACTCTTAAAATTCGACAACTTAACTCTTTGACTTTTAAATTAATACTGCCATACTACTTGCCAGCACGATTCACTTATATAGGTGATTTAAAAGCACCAGAATGTTCTATTCCAGACAGGTCTGGCAGGTTCGATAGTTATTGCTCTTGTTTTCTGTTTGTTTGGTTGTTTATTTCTTTATACCTGTATGTGTGGCTATTTATTTCTTTATACCTGTATGTGTGGCTGTTTATTTGTTTATGCTTGTATTTATGTATGTGGCTGTGTATTTAACAGAAGAGTGTTTATTTAATCTGTGTGTGTATATGCGTAAATGCGAATGTTTGTATTAGGGGTTTCTTTCTTCCATCATTGTAAGAAAATAAACCATTAATGTTGTTGTTGTTGTTCGAGAGTTGTTGTTCAGAGCTTATAATGAATAAATTCTTCTTTCGTAACAATATATTTGAATTTAAAAATTAATTATTATTATATATTATTATTGCCCCTTCCCGATTAAGCCCAAAATTTTTACAGCTCTTCATCTCCATAAACCAAAGGCACATATTGAATTTCATTTTGATACGTCATACGGTATGACCTGTAGAGCGTTTACAAAATTTGGGAGTAAGTAAACTACTCCTTGCCTTCTCCCGATTATTCCCAGAATTTACACAACTCTTCATCTACATATAACAAAGGCACATATAAAATTTTAATATGTCATGCGGTATGACCTGTAGAGCGTTCACAAAATTTGGGGGTTAGGGAACTACCTCTTGCCCCCTCACGATTATTGCCCAATACATCTCTTCATCTGCATATACCACAAGCACATAATAAATTTCATTTTGATATGTCGAACGGTATGACCTGTACAAACTCCACAAAAATAGTGGCATACACAATACACACATACACATGAAATGCCAAACAATACTTAACAAATATAATATGACAGCATGACATGACTCACACGGGATCTGTCAAAAAAAGGCTATTGAAAAAAGTATCTCTACTTGAATCACCCTTACTTTACTTCTTATTAGTTTAGAAAACGTAGAACAAATTGTAATTGAGCAGTAATTGGGCAGGGTTGATAGCCTCTCCGTTTTTGGGGATTGGCGTTACATTAGTTACTCTCCAGCACATTGGAAATTCACCAGCATGATACAATTTCCTGAAACTTATTGCGTCTAGATTTTAAACGAACAGGCGTTCAGTATTATACTGTTCATTCCTACATTGCATTGCATTGTTGTAAAACCAACAACAAAATTTATGCTTATAATTGTTTAACAATCATAAATAATTGTGTGACGCTGGTTATGAAATTTTTAAATAAAAGAAAAACCCATTAGAAGCTAAATATTAAAACTGTTTATTTCTTCTTTAAATAAATCAAATTTTTGTAAACAAAGGACTTCTTGGTGAAAATATTAGTAAGCATTTAGAAGATGAGTTGGCAGCAATTTGTATTACAATTAAAAAAAACAAGTTAATTTAAGATAAACAACATTTCGGCAAATTATCTCATTAGAAAAATTTTAGAGTAAAACCCAATTTTTTTTAACCAAAAAGAAACAATCCAATGTTACTAAATTGCCTTGGTGAAATCAGATTGATTTATTTACTTTTTAAGAGCTTATCATATGCCATGATAAGCTAATGGTGAAGGCGGTTAGAACATTCAGTTCAATTATTAAGCTAAAAGTGAAAATATAGATTTTTTCTGTCTGCCGTCTCGAGACGCTTTCAAACTGAAATTAGTTGAACTTTGAATGTTTAAAACCTGACTCACTGTCTGCTTTTATGGAATTGTATTGTTTTGTTTCTATTTTTAAATCAGCTAAAGTGTGACAAATATTTTTGTATTGTATTTTCGTCATTTATTAAATACGATGGCGTATAAGTGTTGCAAAAATAGAATAGGGAGTATATAGAGGGTGGGGAAAATAACGACATAAAGTGAATGTGACATTTCAATGCAAATGGTGTCTCACGTCGCACAGTGGTTTCAAAACGTTTTATTTAGGAAATAATTCGGTATCTTGTGAACCACTAAAGGTACCTTAATGGAATTTTACAAAGCAGAGATGTTTTTGAGTAAAGTTGTGGACAGTCGGCCTCCTAGGGCCGGGAGCTTTTGCGTAAGCCCCCAAAGTTGGGTACCTCGGGTACACAATTATTTATGAAATGTTGTGAAAAGTTAATTTATAAGATTTTTTTAAATTTAGATAGTCGTTGAAAATATCTCCAAAAATTTATTTTTCATAAAATATCGATCCAAAATTTTGCATGCAGTAAAACCTGTATTTTTCATAAAACTTGCAAATTTTGGTACAAATGTTTTCCAAAAACTCTAAATATTAAGTTAGGCAAAACATTGTTCCCGCTGCGGTATTTGTCCAGCATAAGCATAGGTACAAATGGTGTCCAAAAACTCTCTTTTAGTTGGGGAGACAATTGGCTTAGAAAAATTAATAACAGGAAGAACACGTTACGCATTTGTCATCACAGGTCAACAGATTTTTAACTTTGTGTGAGAAGCTTATTGTTTTTTTTCTAAATTATTAGGATATTCGACCACTGTTAGCTTGAAAACTTTCAATACTTATAATCACACATATTAATGCAGACTTCATAGATTCCATCCGCATTATTTTCCATTAGATGGCGTAGTTGGTGCGTTTTAAAATACACAGGTTATGTGAGGTCATTGTGGCAAAAATTATCTCTATAGAGCGGGATGTCACAATCTTGTTTCTGACATTCTTGATTTTACATAATGACAGTTTGAGAATACAACAAAAATCATCAAAAGCTGATGCATATTTTTACATCAAGCTTGAAACTTTTTTCAAAACAAATCTACCTTCCATTTAAAAAATCATAATTTTGGAAACAAAAACAAACGTTTTACTTAAAAATGTTCTCTCAAAAATTGCAATTATATGCAGATGATTTTATCAGACAAATGGCCGCCCTGACCCATGTGGCATCACGTAATATAATTTTTCGATATTTATGCAAAGCGTATGTTTTTAGGTTATTTGTCATCTGAACTGCTAACTCAGTCTTCTAATCGTATTTTGTGCTATTACCGCATAGAAATAAATTAGAATAAATAAAAAATAATAATAAAAAATAAAAAATTAACATGTCGTTTACATTACGGTTTTTACCAAATAGATTTTGTGTGAGATAATCTTAAATTAGTAACTGAAATTTATTTATGTTTTCATTCTTTGCCAACGTATGAAAAAAAATTGTTTCAAATGTCATTTACAAAAATTGCGATTCTCTTTGTAGGTACACTTAAATTGCTATATTTTAAAAGCATAGAGTTGTATCTCTAAAAGTAAGTTCAATAGCCAGACAACTTTTTGTATTACAAATCTAATCCTGTTTAAAGCCGAGTACTCTGTTCGAATTTGTGAAAAATGTTGAGCAACATTTATTATTTCACAAGAAAAATTTGGCATTTAAAATGTGGTGTCTATATCGCGATTTCGAAGAATTTTGGTTTAAAAAATTTTCCACAAAAAATTGCACATGAGGCATTATGCTTGATGATTTATTTCACAGCTTTGATAAAATGTTTGTGACCATTTCAATGTTTTTCCACAGTAAAAACAGAGTACTACTTCTGCAACATTTTTTTCATGTTTTTATGTATGTAGTTTGACAGCATTCCGCATGAAAAACTAAACAGAGTACCAGGCTTAACTGTTTAAATCTAATCCAGTGTATGAAAATAAGCAAAACTTTTTGAAAACGTTTCATGCAAACTTTTATTTTCTTTTTTCAACAAAAGAAATACTTTTTGAATGATAAAGGCGTAAGCAAACCAATTGGCTTTTCACTTTTCGTCTGCTGGATGATATACAATTACGATTGCGAACAACTTATTGCAGAAAAGTATTTTTTATTGATTTAGTTCGTTCGATTTGCGAATGCTGATTTTGTTTACGATTTGTTTTCTTACAATGAGTTTTGTTTTATAATTTTCCTTATACTCTTGCAATCTAAATAAGCAACAATAAAAACAAAAAAACAAGATATCGAAAAACAAGCTGTCTTTCGATATCTATCAAAAAAAGTCATATTCCTCTTGATACATTCTCTACAACAATGAGCAAATCATTTAGCAAACGTTTTCGAAAGGTTTTTTTCACAAAATGTTTCTGTTTCGTTCGTAAGTTGTAATGAATATACAATTAACGTATACGAACAAAAACATTACAAATCTTACCGACAGCCAAGCAGCACATAAAGCCTTGAAAGGACACAGTGTTAAATTAAGGCTGGCAATGCAAGTGCAAAAAGGCTATCCATATGCTGGGGGCAAGTATAGGGTTCGATTGTGCTGGGTTCCGAGTCACTGTTGAGGGCAACGAAATCGCTGACGAACTCGCAGGTTTGAGCTCGGAGGATCCAAACCTAGAAAGAGAACCGGTGAAGCCACCGATTAGTCACTACTATAGGCTTCTGTCCAATTGGGTAGCAGGGAGAACTGACCGGTCTTGCGAAAATAGGGAGGATAGTAGTGTCTCACAGGAAATTTAGCCCAGACTTGAAGCTGCAAAAACTAAGCTCCTTCTTGGTTTGGATAGGAAAGTTCTGAGTGTTGTGATAGGTGTGATCACTGGCCATTGCGTCATTAGAGCAAGAACCAGTAGATGTTTTACCGGTAAATCGGACTTCTGTAGGATGTGCGAGAACGAAGAGGAGTTGGAACCGTAGAGCATATTGTGTGTCACTGCCCGGTATTACAGGCCCGCAGACTTAGATGACTGTGTCAAAGATTTCTAGATGGGCTCTACGACATCGCTCGTACAAACTCGAAGACGTCGTCGGCTTCATTAAGAAAATCGGGTGCCTGAGTGGCGCATATAGGTCTCTCTTTTTCGTTTTCCTTTTGTTTTAGATTTTGTAATTTGAAGGGAATCAAATTGGACCCTCCGAGTCTCGAGTCGACGTGCCACTTCTGGTAAAATCTTTTAACATAACCTAATCTAACCTTATAGGCCACAATCGTTCTAGTTTAGTTTCACTCACTAAAAAGAAAAAAAAAACGAATGCAAACGTTTCGTATTCTGCCTTAAACTAGATTTAAAGGAGAGTGTTAATGGCACATTAATGAAAAATTATTTCATTTATACACCGTTCCCATTTAATGTAATAATCAGGTTTTATCTCTTTATTTGTGTAAAATTTAAAACTTTAAAGTTTTAAGAATATAAAGATAAACGTGTTTAAGTTTAGAAAAAAAATGAATTCTTTATTTATGCGAATGTCAGTGTATGCACAAAGACTTACAAATACAAAACAAATAACGTGAATCTCAAAGAGCAGAAAAATATTTATAGTCTTTTCACAGCAAAGGCTATTAGCCTCATAATTAACAATTGATTTTGAAGTCCTCTTTAACGAAACAAATTTGTAATAAAATTTCTTCTCTTTGTTTCATTACAGTCAGGTGGTACAACCGTCCCATTGGAGCACAATACCGTACGTTTTGTTGATAATTTTAGTGCCGGTACACGTGGCTCCTCCTCCGCTGAATATTTCCTCGATCATAACTATGCCGTGATTTTTATGCATCGTCTCAAATCCCTGGAGCCCTTCACACGTCACTTTACGGGGCAACAGTTTTTCGATATGCTTGACATCACCGACAATGGCCAAAGTACCTCAATCACTGTTAAACCCGACTCCGTTGATGTGTTTGCACCCATTTTGGCCAAATACAAGCAGGCACGTGAATCCCAAATGATATTGTATGTCAGCTTTACCAGTGTTGTCGACTACATGTGGCTGTTACGTGCTGCCTGCGAATGTTTGGCAGCACTTGAAGATAGAGCTGTATTGTATTTGGCTGCAGCTGTATCAGACTTTTACATTCCTCAAGAATTGATGGTAAGTACGAGTATACTGTATTAATGTATTGTTTGTTTTGTTTTTCCTTTTTAATGTTAAACCAATATACTGCAACAACAATATGTTTATCTTGTTTTGTGTATGAGCAGGCATTTTTTGCACAGTAGTTTGTTTCATGGAAAAAATATAAACATAAGAAAATTTATTTCTATTTAAAAAATTAGGTCGTGGTATCGTACTTAAGTAGCTAACTTCAATAAATAAGATTTCTGCTGTTTCACTCGATATAACGCCGCAAGAGGTCATTCATGTAGGCTAAATTAAGCTTAGTATAAAAAATATGTATTTTCTAGTTTTATGAAAATTAGTAATTGATCAAGTGAAATGGTATTAAATACAACTAGTGATGACAATAATGCACGCCAATTATTTTCCAGCAGTGACAATGCGGCAGAAATTACAGTGGTTAATAAGGAACTAAATAGACAATGGAGTGAGAGGAGGCGACAAGCTGGCTTAGGTACCACAGGATATATGGCAAAGATATCCAGATTTGTACCGACAGCAATGCCGCTATAAACTTCAAATTGGCCGTCTACACGACAGATATCTCTAGATGAGATGTCGAAACATGTCAACCTGGAACTTTTTTGGGTACCGAGGCACAAGGGTGTCCGGGAATGTGAACAAACTTGCTAGATCTTGAATCTACCTTAAATCGACTAGTTGGCGTCCCGCTAAGCTGCTGTAAAGACAACTTTCAGCAGGAGCTACTGGGGGCCGAGCAGACCAGATGGTTAAACGAGGACACCTGCACGAAATCGAGGCTTCTGTCGCCTCAGTATGATTGCAAGAAGACTGTAAGCTTGCGGGCGGTCTGCATTTATCCGGGCTTCAGGATGGTTTTGCAGGCATCACAAATGGACCACAAAGATCCAAATGAGTCGGTTCTTAATTAAAAAACCGGCGATCTGTGTGACCTAAGGAACTTAACAAAAATTTTAAATATAACATTTTTCAAAAATCTATATATATAAAGCACAAAATGTGTTTGTTTGTATGTTTGTTTGTTTTATTGTTTGTTTGTTTGTTTGTCGGAAAGCTATAGCTGCCTACACCAATGAACCGATCTTTTTGAAATTTTCACAGTTTGTTATTAGGTACACGGTTAGTAAAATATGGTACTTTTTTTTGATATTCGACGTGGGCATGGCATCTCCCATACAAAGTAAATATTTATCATCGTGTTTCTCGGTAACAGTAATAGGTAGCACCTTGAAATTTTGCACCAGTAACCTCTATATTAACGTACATAGTTTAGAGAAAGATGGACTGGATTGGAATAGCGGGAGTGGTACCTCCCATACAAAGTGAAAAATTATTATCCTGTATCTAGAGAACTGCACCATCTAGCGCCTTGGAACTTTGCACCAATTACCTCCGTATAAACGTACATAGTTTAGCTAAACACAAACTGGATTGGAATAGCGGTAGTGGTACCTCCCATAAAAAGTGAAAAATTATTATAAAATCTAGAGAACTGCACGAGCTAGCGCCTTGGAACTTTGCACCAATAACCGCCATATCAACGTACATAGTTTAGTTAAACACAGACTGAATTGAAATAGTGGGCGTGGTACCTCGCATACAAAGTGAAAAATTATTATCGTGTTCCTGGCGAACTACAATAGATAGCGCCGTGAAACTTTGCAAGAGAAATCTTTGTGCTAAAGCGCATAGTCTGCCAAAATAAAGAATGAATTGCGACAGCGGGCGTGGTACCTACCATACAAAGTGAAAAATTATTATTGTGTACATAGATAACTATAATAGGTATGGTCTTTAAAGTGGGTACAAGTAAACCCTATACCTACGCATATACTATAGAAAAACATAGGCTGAATTGGGACAGTAAGCGTGGTACCCCCTATACAAAGTGAAAAATTATTATCCTGTATCTAGAGAACTGCACTAGCTAGCGCCTTGGAATTTTGCTTCAGTAACCCCCTTAATAAGATACATTGTTTAGAAAAAACACAGACTGAATTTGAATGGAGGGCGTGATACCTCCTATGCAAAGTGAAAAATTGTTATCGTGTTAATACGTATAGGCTAGCAAAAAACAGGTTATACTTTTCTTCCAAGTGTTTTTATTGTATTTTTTGTGGATGGGTGTAGCGAAGCGCACCGGGGATAGCTAGTTTATTTATAAAATTCACGTGTTATATTTCATTACAATTTATTCTTTTTGTATGCCTTCTTGGATGTAGGATGTAGGCCACGCCGGGTGGTATTTTTATAATGTTGGCTTGATTTTTAAATTTTTTAAATAAGCTAAGATAGCGTTAGAAATGTCCTGTTGCCGCCAGTTTCAAAACGACAGCAGTGATCAATGTCTGGCCTCGGTTGCTGCTAAATTGTTGCCAGCAACTCTAACATGAGAATAAAACCATACTATATTAATGTCGATCCGATATCTGTCCGTTTGTCACAGTATTGTATCTTTTTCACAGAATGTATATTTTTATGAGTTTTGGAAAATTATTACTGTTTTTAGGCGCCTGGGATATTTAAACCACAATAATACACAAAAACATAGCAATTTTCGTTAAACTATTCTATTTCTATTTTTTAAATCAATTTTGTTCAAACAAGAATCCCTGTGCGTTGGAGTCTGTACACCGATGGGCGTGTGTGCATGAAATCTGCAAACACTATTGCTGTTGCCGTGTTACATTTTTTTTTTTTTTGATAAACTCCTGACTTACACTATTGGCACAAACTATAGTAACTGAGGTAGTAATATGAAGCTTTTTTTTAATAATAATAAAAAATGTACCCAAAAGTTTTATTAGAATTTACCAATTTAGGATTTAAAATTATATATATATATATATATATATATATATGCACACCGCATAATTCAAAGACATTTTTTTGACCTACGGTATAGTTTGGGGACATTTGCATTCTATGAGGACAGTCCCAAACTAATCGCATATCTAGCCGATAGTTCGGGGACATGATATTTTGAGGACAATTTTTATGACAATTGAGATTTAAAAATAAAAGTAATTTACTATAATATTATAGTCGTATTCACATTACTATTCGTCTATAAACTCTTTCTAAATATCTAATTTTTCAATTTTAACAAAATTTTTTTTAGTAATGTGTTGCCATACTTCCTCTATTAAATATAACTTTGACGCCGTTAAAAGGGAAAACTGAATTTTATTATCGCCGTTAAAAACTCAAAAACTACTCGACTTGGACATATCAATACGATTTCATTTATAAAAACAATTGGAACAAATCTAGTTTGGTTAACCTTGACCAATCAAGCCGAAGGCCGGCTATGCAGGAAAACTTTAGTCAGCGAAGCCGGTATTGGCCATACCATAGAAGAGAAACTCCCTGCGCCTGGCCAAAAGCTGGCTATGCGGGAAAGATTTAGCAGGTGTTTGTTATACCATAGCGGAGAAAATCCTTTCGCAAGAAATGCAGGTGATGCAGGAAAACTGTAGTAAGCGAAGCCGGTGTTGGTCATACCAAAAAGAAGAAAATCCTTGCGCCCGGCCGAAGGACGGCTATGCAGAAAAACTTTAGTAAGCGAAGCCGGTTTTGGTCATACCATAGAGGAGAAAATGCTTGCTCCCGGCGAAAGGCCTGCTATGCAGCAAACTTTAGAAAGCGAAGCCGGTGTTGGTTATACCATAGAGGAGAAAATCCTTACGCCCACCCGCAGATGATTATGTATAGCTGTTGGCGCTATAGCAACAAATACTAAAACTTATATGGTGTTCCAATAGAGAGGTGTTATTTACGAATATGTGTTTATTTCTTGAACTGTCGGAGGCATAGACTAAAGATTTACAAACAGTATTTAGAACTTAGTTGGCTATATAAACAAGTATAAAAAAATAAACCTAAAAATTAAAGGGTGTTCCGATAGTGGTGTGATTTGCATGTATAAGGCCTAAGTTTTGAACCATAATAGGTAGGCGTTTGAAATTTTCACAGAAGGCGTATAACTGTGGCCGCTATAGTAGCAAGCACTAAAACTTATAGGGTGTTCCGATAGAGAGGTGTTATTCACGAATATTTGCTTATTTATTGAACTGTAGGAGGAATACTCTAAAAATATGCAAGCAGTAATTAAAACTTAGATCGGTATATAAACAAGCCTAAAAAATAAATCGAAAAATTAAAGGGTGTTCCGATATTTGCGTCATTGGCATGTATAAGGCCTAAGTTTTGAACCATAATAGGTCAACTCTTGAAGGAACTCACAGAAGATGTTTAACTGTGGCTGTTATAGCAACAAATATTAAAACTTATAGGGTGTTCCGATATATAGGTGTTATTCCCGAATATGTGTTTATTTCTTGAACTGTAGGAGGCATAGACTAAAGATTTACAAACAGTAATTAAAACTTAGTTCGCTTTATAAACAAGTCTAAAAAAATAAACCTAAAAATTAAAGGGTGTGCCTATAGTGGTGTGATTTGTATGCATAAGGTCTAAGTTTTGAATAAAAATAGGTATACTCTTGAAATTTTCACAGAAGGTGTATAACTGTGGCCACTATAGAAACAAATACTAAAACTTATAGGGTGTTGCGAAAGTGACGTGTTATTTGCCTTTATGTCTTTATTTCTTGAGTATATGAGGCAACTACTTAAAATTTGCACACAGTAATCAAGTTTATGTTCGCTTTATAAACAAGTATATAAAATTAAACCTTAAAATTAAAGGGTGTTCCGAGAGTGATGTGCTTTGCGTCTATATAGGCTAAGTTTTGAAAGATAATAAGTAGACTCTTAAAGTTTTTACAGGAGGTTTATTACTATGGCCACTATAACAAATATTAAAAATTAAAGGGTGTTCCGACAGTGATGTGATTATCATGTAGACGCCTTATATCTTAAAATTTTGTACAGAAGATGTGTTGCCACGGCCGATATTATAATTATTAAAAATTAAAGGGTGTTCCGACAATGACATGTTTTTCACGTATAGTGACTAATTTTTTTAATCGTAATAGGTAGGAATTTCCATGGCCGTTATAACAAATAACAAAATTAAACGGTGTTCCGATAGAGAGATGATTTGTACGTAAATAGCCTTATATTTTGAACCGTAATAGGTAGAATTGTTTACAATATATGTTGTACTTTGGCCGCTGTAACAATGACTAATTACTAAAGGGTGTTCCATCAGTGACATGTTTTTCATGTACATATATTACCTTATTTTTTTAACCGCAATAGGTAGGCGCCTGATATTATCATAGAAGGTGTATTACCATGGCCGATATAACAACAATTCCTAAAATTTATGAAAAAATTAAAATACATGAAAAAATTAACAACTTGAATTTTTAAAGTCGTACTATACATGGTACGGAACCCTACGTGCGTGAGACTAACTCACACTTGACTTATTTTCGGATTGGAGAAGCTTCGCTAAACTAGATTTGTTCCTACATTTCGTTTGTGAAAAAATTCATTAAATTTTTTTCAATGAAGAATAAGAGGCTTTAACAAAAAGCAAATATACGTGCAAAATATTTTAAATAGGAAAAATCTTATTGTATAGTCTCCTTATATTTAACTGCACATTAAAGCAAGGCCATATACGAACAAATTGTGTTACTGTTCTCGGAACACACTTGAATTGTTACTATTTGTTGTAGAGGCCTTAGTAATACACCTTAGTAGTGCACCTGTAATTTCAAAAGCCTATTATGGTTCATGCATAACACGTCACTTTCGAAACATCTTTGAATCGCCACTTTTTCTTGTAGAGGCCATAGCAATACCTCGTCATATTTTTACGAGTCTACTTATTATAGTTTATAAATTAGGCCATATTCATGGAAAACATATCACTGTTTGAAAACCTTTTATTATTCCTACTTGTTGTAGAGGCCATATTAGTACACTTGTCAAAATTTCAAGAGCCTACTTATGTATATATAATGATTCAAAATTTTGACCATATTAATGCAAATCAGTCACTTTCAGAACTTTCTTTTATTGCGAGATTTTGTTTAAGAGTCTACTTATTATAGTTTATAACTTAGGCCATATTCATTCAAAACCTTTTATTATTACTATTCGTTAAAGAGGCCATATTAGTACACTTAGTGAAAATTTTAAGAGCCTATTTTTTATGGTTAAAAATTTAGGCCATATTCATGCAAAACACGTCACTTTTGCAACGTTCTTTAATTGTAACTTTTTGTTGTAGAGGCCATAGTAATACACCTTCTGTAAAATGTTTAAGAGTCTACTTATTATAGTTTATAAATTAGGCCATAATCATGGAAAACACGTCACATAGTGGTACTCCTTTTTTAAAACTTTTAAGATCCTACCATTATCGTTTAAGAATTAGGTCATAATCGTGCAAAACACGTCACTGTCTGGAATCACTTTAATTTTTACTATTTGTTGTAGAGGCCATAATAGCTTATCCACTGTAAAAATTTCAGAAACTATTATGGTTAAAAAATTAGGCCCTATTCATGCAATTCACGTCATTTTCGGAAAACTATTTAGTTATTTATACAGTGAAGATAGTTTTACTGTGTGTAAATTTCTGTCTTCTATGGTTCAAGAAATAAAGACATATAGACGAATAATATTTTTTATTAAATTATTTTTTAAATATATTTTCTGCAAAAGTTTAAGTAATTTCATAGTTTGGAAACAATACTAGACAAAATTATTCTTAAAATCGAAGATATTTTATTAATCTGCAGCTTACTACAAAATAATTTGTTTAAATTAAATTTATAAAACAATGAATTTCCGAATGTAAGTTTGCTTTTAGAGGACGATTTTTTTTGTAAAGAAAAAAAATAAGGAATTTGATATTGTTTTTTTATTTAATTTTAATATATTTTTAAAGTCTTTGAATTGATACCCACATTGACCTGATATCTTCAGAGGCCCATAACACTGAAAATATGGGCCACCTCCAATTTTTTCACCCTGGATAATTTCTTTCTGATTAGAGAAGCTTGGCTGAACTATATTTGTTCCAAAATTTAATTATCTTAAGCGACCAGCAAAAGCGAACACCTCCAGCTTTCTTGATATTGTTTTTAGCAATTTTCAAGAAATGCTTTGCCTTAACAGTGACTGGCAGATTAGCAAAATTACCATGGCCCAACAAATTGTAGTAATTCTAAAAATACAAATATCAGTTATCCAGATTCAAAAAAACGGTAGAATTAAATGTAATTAAAGAGAATATGAAAGGCTTTTGCTACATCGGAAAAGCAATTGTATGGTTGAATTCAGTCCGCCCGATGCCTTATGGTATATATTCATGTTCTATTTTTTACATTTTAATTTACATTTTAATTAAGACAATAATTTATCCAAATTAATGGTTGGGCAAAATTTGTGTTGTGGACGCAAATGTAAGTTTCTCCAACAAACTTTGCCGAAATAACGTGGTTGAAATCTACTTCATTTTGGTAATTTTGGAAATAATTTTAAACAGCCAAACAACACAACACGAATTCGCCTTGTTTTGGCATAGAAAACCGTGTGGCCTTTGTGGCATTTTTGGAACTAAATTTAGCAATCTTTTTTTAAGTTACCCGCAAAATTTTCGCTTAGCATTCTTTTTAGCATTTGCCAATTACTTATTTAGTGTTTTTGGCATTATTTTAATGTAGAAAAATCATATAATAATTTTGGTTTATTAAAAAATCTAATCTAATCAAATTGGTCGGTTATGCGGAATTGCTACAATTGATGGCCTGATGGAATTACTGATAATTATGACATGTATTTAAGTTTCTAATAAAGGCATACTGCGTTCTAAAATCTAATAGCCCGTTCAGGCTACCACGAAAATAAGTCATTTCGTGATTTCGGCCAAAATCAACTTGAAATTACATAATTTCGCTTACATTTTACCATTGCCCAAATTAACTCATTTAGTTCGTCCGATACTGACGTGATATTGAAAAATATGTCCTTACACAAAGCTAAAAATTAAAGGGTATTCCGATAAGGACATTATTTGCATATACATATCGTCACCTAAAATCCAAACGGACATAACAACCAAAAAATTCAAAATAGACTTTTTGATTGGTTATGATGTGATTAACCAAAATACATCTTTCCTTAAAATTTTACTTTCATATGTTCAAAAATACCGATTTTATTTATGATATTCAAAAGGTCGCAACTACAATGTTAACTAATGTATAAACCAAAAAGCCGTAACTACACCTTTAATTTAAAAAATAAAATAAATTTGAACGAAGTTGGCATTTGCAGTTACATACCGAAAGAATAAAAAATATCAATAAAAGAAATGGAAGCATCTTCAGGAACTTAAATTTTTACTTCCGTCTGATTGCCACAGCTTTTATGATAATATACCCTACTCAGAATAAATGCATCATTTTCTTTCCCTTTATGCATAAAAAACAACGAAAATCATTATTATTTTCGTTGTTTATTTTATTTTTTTTTTTTTTTTTTGATTTCTGAAATATGTAAAATGATTTGTTTTTCGAATTTGAAATGAATTTTTTATCTTTTATATTAAAATAGAAAGAATACATTGAAAAACATAGTTTCACTAAATAGCTCTTTAATTACGGGTGAAAACCATTATTTTTTCAACCTAATTATAACTGTTATTAAAAACATTAATGTACTTACGGCTTTTTGCTTTCAGAAAAAACGATTCCAAAAGGCCCTAAGCACCATTACTAAAAAACTACTATTATTTTAAAAGTTTTTTTTATTAAACCAAATCCGCATTGATTTTTTAATTATAATTCTGAGTTTGGCTTTTTTGCTTCTCCAGTAAAAAAAGCAAAAAGTCTACTTACTGCCTTTTGGATTTTAGTTGACGATATATATTTTTTCAACCCTAACAGGAAGACCCTTGAAATTTTCACAAATATATGTATTTATATTACTACTTCAACGAATTTTACAAACATTTCAAGATTAGACAGGATATAAAGTAAAAGTTAGTCCTGATTAGCATGCATCAACCTAATATTTTTAAAAGCCAGTAATAACAACTAAAAAAAATCTTGCACTTGTAAAGTTGCATATTGCACATAGTACGGAACCCTACACGTATGAGCCTGAATCCCACTTGTCTAATATTTTATTTTTATTATTTATAAGATTTTTTAAGTTTTCTGTATTAAGAATACTATAGAATTTCTTTTTAAGGTATGGTCGCATTACGCAAATGTTTGCCTCAAAATTAATTGTTGGTGTTTAATTTAAATTTTCTCAAAATATTTAAAAATTTGTTTTGTGCTCACAGTAGGCACATTTATTTGCTCATTTTTGTTTGTTCAAACAAAAGGAAATATGTAGATATTCCGGAAAACATTTTTGCCGTGTGGTCAGACTGGAGAAAGTATTTGTCTAAGAGAAATATTTGATTAAATTATCAAAAAACAATTTATTCCCCAAAATATGTACATACATATGTATGTACATAAAAAATATACATAAATAAAAATTTATATACCCCGTTCCACACTTTCAATTTTTGTTTCTGAAACATTTTTTTAATGCTTTAAAAATTATGTTTCTGACGACTGTATACTTTTATACAGCCATTTTCATGTCGAAGAGAACAAACAACAACAACAATAGAGAGTCACAGCAGATATTAATGTACATTTTATTTAATCTTCCAACAACAAATGCATGTGTTGCAGAAACAAAAGCCGCAAGTGTGGAACGAGACTATAGAAGAAAATTAAAAAAAAGTTTAAAGAAAAGATTGTATGAACATTTTGCATTTTCAGAGGCACATACATATCGCACACAAAATCACAAACAGCCACAACAGGAGAGTCAAAAACAGTTTTTAAAAACGTAGTTCGAATGGTTTAAGCAACATTAAAATAGTCATAGAGGTATTCGAAATATAACGAAATTTCCCTGATTTATGTCTCAGCTTCACAGGCACATTCTGAAATTATCATCTTCGATTTTCATCTTGGTTAGATCATACTTGAAGTTTCCACAACCTGTGACCAACGCAGTTATCTACCTTAAGGTACTTCTATTGTATCTGAGTACCTTACTGACCTTTCCATGGGCTCCGCTTAAACGGAGCACCGCTTGAGCCTGCCTATACGTAGTGGTCTCCCTCCACCTTTTCATGTTTAATGAGTTAACCCATTGTAGGACCTTAGATCAAACAATACACCTTATGTAAAAACTTCACACGTGAGCACTATTACTGTTCAAGAAATAAAAAAAGATTCTGTAACAGACAGGCAGACATTGTAGCGATATTATGTGTTATCATGTGTAATTTTATTTTATTTACTAATAAAGTTTTAAAAACAAAAAACTCTGCTGGAATCAACTATTGTTTGCCCCTGTTTGCTTTTACAAAAATTCTGTAAGAACAAATAATTATTTTCCCAAAAAAGAAAAAAATACTTGCTGATGAGTGGTCACATTGGAAACATTTTTGTTTGATAGCAAATAATTTTGTTTGCCAAGAATCAGATATTTTGTTGTTTTTTATTTTGTGGTCAAACTATGGCAAACGCCTAATGTGACATGCAAAAACTAATAGTGTTCACCCTTTCTTTCGAGCTGTGATGATATATTATGTTGTACTGCTGCATTAATTAAAACAAGACTTATTATATTGAAAAAAGTAAATAAATTTCTACGACTCTTTTACTTAAAGTAATTTCATACCAAAGATATTCATTGAAATAAAATTGTGCACTTCATCAACAAGAGGGTATTAACTCAAAATTTTAAAATTTTCAGTATAGGAAAAAACTGTTTGTGGTTACATCTCAAGATAATTTAAAAATCTGAACATATTCACCCCAATCACGAATAATTATTCCCATGAAAAAACTCCCACATTTTTCTATCGTGAATGATTCCAATAACAATTTACTTGCATTTTACGGTAGAAATCATTCGCGATAGAAAATTTTTTTACACTGTTTTTCTTTTAAATTTTTTGCAATTATTGCCAAATAAATCTATTTTTTGAGTTACTACCATTTTTCTGAAACTTCTCCATATATTTTTACTTTACCATACGTAGTATAAGGTAAAGTATAGTAATCATGAAAAAAATCGAGGTCGGCATTTCGACGGATTTATACGTTTTGATGTCCTCTGAATCCATTTTAGCTATTTTCGCAATGATTTCTGTGGGAGGCTGGGTGTGTCTGCCACTATTATTGTAGAGTTTGTACAGGTCATACCGCTTGACATATTAAAATGAAATTTATTATGTGCCTTTGATGTATGGAGATAAAGAGCTGTATAGTTTTTGGGCATATTCGGGAGGGGGCAAGGGGTAGTTTCCTTACCACCGAATTTTGTAAACGCTATATAGCTCACACCATATGACGTATGAAAACAAAATTTGGTATGTTCCTTTGGTGTATGAAGATGAAGAGTTGTGTAAATTTTGGGCATAATTGGGAAGGGATAGTTTACACCCCAAACCGAAAATAATTAATTTTTCAATTCGAACTTATATTCTAAATGTACTTATGTATATCTATAAAAATATCTGTTTCCATTGGGATAGTAAAGAATGTAGGTAACTCCAGATTTTTTAACTATAAATAGAAAGATGTTTAACTCATTAGCAAGTAAATTTCCAAACCAAGTTGAATATAAATTAAGGTTTTACAAAATTCGAAAACTCAAAGTTATAACTTTAAGTTTTGAAGTTTGGAAAATTTTATGATGTGTATATAATACTAATTATTTTTGATTTTAAATTTTAGTTTTTGTTACCTATGCTTGAATAAATATAAAAAATATTATTTCCAGTTTTTCTTCAGATATTTAATTTGGAAGGCAGTCAGTATCATTTGCGAATTCTTCATTGACAACACTGTGGCTAAATTAAAAGTATTAACATTCAATTCGCCTGGAAAATGGCGAAATTTAAAGCACGGCTGCCAGATTGGACGTTTAATCGTCATTTTGACGATTTTTATCCGAAAAAAATTCCGATTTGACGGTTTTTTCTTAAAAGGTGACGATTTTATACATTGCCGAAAATATAAATTTATTTACATAAAATCGCATTCCTAAATTGAATGTTATTAACATTACCCACTCCTTAAAATTGTTATTCTTATAAAACCGTCTTAAATTTTCTCTACTGAGAGAAATAATGTAATTACCTATTAAACAGTCTCGAAAAGATGTAATTTTCAATTTAAATACAATAATAACTTGTGGCAACTAAGGTAAAAAAGGCGACTTTAAAGATAATTTTTGTTGCGCTTTTTAATATAATATATTTGTTTCACGTTAGCTTCCAGTATTTACAGTATTAATAACTCAAAAATATATCCATAGTTAATCGTATCTTTTAAATTCAAGGTCAATTTTATAAATCTGGATTTGTTTAAAAGTGACTAAGGAAATTGTTTGTATAACAATTAAGTTTACTAGAAGTTGATATCTGTATATAAATAAAATCAAAAGTCCTTCGTTGGTAATTGCATCATTTAAGATTGGTGCACCGATTTGGCAAATTTTTTTTTAATCTGTATCGTATCCAAAATTAGGTTTTTAAGGAAAGACAAATTGACGTGGTCAATTTGTCGTTTTAAGTAGCTAGCTATAATAGGTAGATCTTTGAAATTTTGCACAAGTAACCCCCTTATTAATACACATAGTTTAGCGAAACAAGCTGGATTGGAATAGTAGGTGCCTCCCATACAAAGTGAACAATTATTATAGCCTACTTGTAGACCTGCAATACACAGTCTTGAAAATTTGCACAAGTAACGCTAATGTCCATAGTTCACAGACTGTATAGGAACGGTGGGCGTATACCCAGAGAACTACAACAGGTAGAGTCTTGAAACTTTGCACAAGTAACCCTCAGACTAATGTTCATAGTCTAACATAATAAGGCTGGATTAGAATAGTGGGAGTGATACCTCCCATAAAAAGTGAAAAATTATTATTGTGTACCTAGAGAACCACAATATGTAGAGTCTTAAAAAATTGCGTAAGTAACCCTACAGACTGATTACTGGGAATGGTGTTATTATGCATAGTCTGGTAATAAACAGATTAGATGGGAGTAGTGGGCGCCGTATCT
>OX451215.1:96867254-96993642 GCA_949628195.1 Phasia obesa
GTTAGGATTTAAAAAAAAAGTCTGGAGTGGCCTACACTCAACTTTACCATACCCAATGGAAACAGATATTTTTATGTATATATTATGTAAAACAGCAAGTGTGGTTATGCCTCTGGGGATTGTGGAACCTACTGAAAATTATCTCTGATGTGAGAGGAAGGAAAAAGCAATCTAAGTACAGGGGTAGAAACTAGGTTTGATTTCAATAAAAAAGAAAATACTGTCCTTGTAAATTCCAGTAGAGATTTATTTCACAATTCTGATAAAAAATACCCTTAAAATAATTTTATATTAACTTATTAATATATTAAAATGTATTCTAATATTAATGAAAAAAATTGACTTTCATACCAGTAACAAAGCGAAAAAATTGGCAACTGAAAACTAACTTAAATTACACCACTCAATAATTGCAGTGCCCCCAAGATGAGATATTACATCATAAAACCGTCACCAAATTCAAAATCAAGGCCAATCACAATTCAAACTTGAACATATTGCATAAAGAATATAAGTTCAATGTATATTCGAATCGAAAAATTTATTATTTTCGGTTTGGGGTGTTCAGTAAACTACCCCTTGCCCCTTTCCGATTATGGCCAAAATTTATACAGCTCTTCATTTCCATATACCAAAGGCACATACTGAATTTCATATTAAAATGTCATACGGTATGACCTTTAGAGCGTTTACAAAATTTGAGGGTAAGGATACTACCCCTTGCCCCCTCCCGATTATGCTCATATACCAAAGGCACATATAAAATTTTATTTGATGTCAAACGGTATGACGTGTACAAAATCCACGAAAATAGTGGCATACTAACCCACCCACCCACCTACTCACATACATCATTGCGAAAATAACCAAAATGGATACAGGAGACCTCATAACGTATAAATCCGGAGACCTCATAACGTATAAATCCGATTATTTTGTTTGTTCATTCTAAACTAAAACAGCGGCACATCTTCGGGGCATTGATTAATGTCTCGATCTGGCTTATTGGAATACTTTTCCAAGCAACTTTTACTTGGCTAAACAAATTTCTTTTGTTCGTTACTCGATCCCGTCTTATTTTTCGATCAACCATGTCCCACAAGTACTCTATAAGTTTCAAATCAGATTATTGTGTTGGCCATTACAGTACATTAATATTTCTACCATGAAGCCAGGTTGCGAAGTATGTTTCGGATCATTATCCTACTGATAGATCCATCCTAGAGGTATATTATGTTCTGCAAAAGGCAGAATGACATTTTCTAAAATATTTCCATTCAGGTAACGGTCCATGGTTTCACCACTTTCACAAATTATTAGTTTAAAAATTAAAATAATTTTTAGTTCTAATTTTTTAATTAATGATTCGAAAAATTGTTTTATTGAAGTGAAAACTTCTTTAGGCACGTTGAGCACTTTTTGGTTGCGGAAAAAATACTGATTTCAAAAACCGTCGTCACCAAAAACCGTCGTCACCATTATTGATTATTATTGAAGTAAAAACTTCTGTAGGTACGTTGATCACTTTTTGGTTGAAGAAAAAATATTGAACTCAAAAATCGTCGTCACCTCAAAAACCGTCGTCACCATTATGCACGATTTGGTTGAAGAAAAATTATTGAACTCGCATCATCGTCACCATGGTTGTTTTTTATAGATAAGTAGGTCTGCTGGTTTCTATAGATAGACTGAGTGACTGTGTGTTAGATTGTCTGACTGACTAACGGTCTAACTGTTTGACGGTCGGACTATTTGCCGTTCTGGCTGTTTGACGGTCTGGCTATTTGACGGTCTGACTGTTTGTCGGTCTGACTCACTATCTGAGGGTCTCACTGATTGTTTAACGGTGTGACTGTTTGACAAACTGACGGTCTGACTCACTATTAAACGGTCTGACGGTCTGATTGTCCGACGATCTGAGTGTATGACTGCCTGACTGTTTGACGATCTGACGGTCTGACTCACTATCTGACGGTCTGACAAAGTGACGGTCTGACAAACTGACGGTCTGACAGCCTGACTATTTGACTATCAAACTATTTATACATAAATATATACATATATATACTTAGATATGTATGTATATGTATATTTTCAGAAAAAGTTTGTAATAAGCGGACATTTAAAAAAGAAAAAAATTTGTAAATCGTGCGAAAAAGTAATCACAAGTTACTTAGTTGTCACTTCTATTGACAGTCCCAACGACTCACAGAGGGGTATTTTGCCAATCTAGCCGGACATTAGGCCATAAATTATTTTTGAGAAATGTAAAAATTTAATTACGCAGCTCGACAGACAACAACATTCTGCATCGTATAGTGAATTTCCAAGGCGTTTGCTTGAGATTTGTTGTTTTTGGACACTGTTAAAGTCAGGAAAGTTGAGTAAATCGCATACGTTTTTATTGACTTTAAACGATTTTGAGAGGTTTGCAATATATTTTTTGGTGGCTAAACGAATAAAGATTTTGTATTGATTTTCCTGTGAAAGGGTTTATTAGTATCTACTTATGTTAATTTTTATAATTTTTTTTAATTTTTAATGATAAAAAATTTCGTTCAAAATTAGAAAAAGGTTTTTTTTGTAAAATTTTTGGTCGAAAATAAAAGTGAAAAGCTTTTTGAGAGTGATCTCCATCGCGATCCTAAAAATGTTATATATCACTACAAAATCTACGATCTCTTCTTTTATGCTGTAAAAAAAAAACGTTGCGCATATTTGCGCCATTCTTTTTGCGATTTTTTGAAAATTTTACCTTTTTATGTTTTTTCTTATCTTGGATAGGTAAATACGAGTAAGAAACCCTTGTATATTCATAAAATGTTTTGGTTTTTAATAACTGAAGGTAGATGTTTTTTATTTAAATCATTACATATAACACTGTTATTACCTGTACAAAAAACAATTTAAATATCAAAAGAGATATAGACGTAGATGCCCTTTCTTTCGGACTATCTACTTTACACGCCAGAATTCGCCTATTTGAGAGCATATTACACCTGTCATATAAACTGTCAGTGAAAAAATGACAAATAAAACCTGATGTGGACAAAGCCATTGTTAACGCGAGAAACAAGAAAAATTTAGAAGTGAATTAGGGATAGTAGTGGGTGTACCGAAAGCTGGATTTGGAAACACCAACGATGGTAACACTAGCAGAAGATTTTTTTCCAATCTTGAATTATCTGCAGAAATAACTGTACTTAACGCTGAAGAGGATTCATATTCGGAAGAGGTCTTTGAAGAATCCGACGAAGAAGTACTATGGCACTCATCATCACCTTAGTGGAAAGGAGAAGTTGTTTTAAATAAATTAATTGTTATAATTTTAAATAAAATTTATCGTTACAATCATAAATAAGTTTTTACTATGAATAAATTAATTATTTTCCGATAAATAAAATACTATAAAGTAACAAATTACAAAAATATTTTTTGGGGGTGGGATTGGAGGAATGCATACCTCCCCCTTCCCATAAAAATAAATTTTTATGGTTTTAAGAAGTATGTAATCTATTTCTTTAAATAATTGCATTATTTTTTCAAATAATTTTTTATTTCACCGCCCAAAAAAGGGACGGGGATAAGAATCTCTTGAGTCCAACTTTAAGTTTTTGAATATTCTTTGACCTTAAAAAATGTAATTGCTAAACAAAATGACGGGAAAATCAAAAAAAAAAACTTTCAGAGTTAGGATTAGTTCTTCCAAGGGAAACTTTTTTCTCCTTGATCCGATTTTTCCTATTTTATAGCATTGACAGCCTATGACCATAACAAAGATTCATTAACCTAGGGGCACTCAGTACATTTTTAGAGCCAATATAAGCTAAAAAAAGTAATGTCCGACTAGAGTAGCAAAATACCCCTATGTGCGACTGCCCTTCACTTTTTTTTTAAATTGCTGCAGAGTTGCCTAAGTTTTTGCCAAAAGTGTATATAACACTTTTTTTTTACTTTTTATTTGTTCATATTTCGTAAATAGGCACATAAATAGGGATACACTTGAAATTTACAGACAGTTATTAAAACTTAGTTCACTATATAAACCACTATAAAAAAAAAAAAACTAAAAATTAAAGGGTGTTTCGATAGTGATGTGCTTTGCATACATAAGGCCTAAGTTTTGAACCATAATAGGTAGATGCTTCAAATTTTCACAGAAGGTGTATAGCTGTGGCCGCTATAGTAGAAAATACTAAATCTTATAGGGTGTTCCGATAGAGAGGTGTTATTTACGAATATGTGCTTTTTTCTTCAACTGTAGGAAGAATACACTACAAATATGCAAGAAGTAATTAAAACTTAGTACGCTAAATAAACAAGTCTAAAAACTAAACCTAAAAATTATAGGGTGTTCCGATAGTGGTGTGATTTGCATTTATAAGGCCTAAGTTTTGAACCATAATAGGTAGATCTCTTGAAATTTTCACAGAAGTTTTGTAGCTGTAGACACTATAGCAACAAATACTAAAACTTATAGGGTGTTCCTAAAGTGACGTGTTATTTGGCTTTATGTCTTTATTTATTGAGCTATAGGAGGCAACCACTTAAAATTTGTAGACAGTAATTTAATCTATGTTCGTGTTATAAGCAAGTATACAATATTAAGCCTAAAAATTAATGGGTGTTCCGTTAGTGACGTGATTTGTATGTATATGGCATAGGTTTTGAACGATAATAGGTAGACTCTCGAAATTTTTACAGGAGGTGTATTACTATGACTCCTATAAAAACAATAAAAATTTAAAGGGTTTTCCGACAGTGATGTCTTTCGCATGTATAACGACATATTTTTTGAACCGTAATAGGTAGACTCCTCCAATTTGTATAGAAGATATGTTGCCATGGCCGTTATGACAATTACTAAAAATTAAAGGGTGTTCTGACAGTGACATGTTTTTCACGTATAGTAACTTATTTTTTTAATAGTAATAGGTGGACTCTTGATATATCCATAGAAAGAGAATTGCCATGGCCGCCATAGCAAATAACAAAATTAAAGGGTGTTCCGACAGAGACATGATTTGTACGTAAATAGCCTTATTTTTTGAACCGTAATAGGTAGACTCTTTAAATGTTTACAGTAGATGTTGTTCTTCGGCCAGTGTAACAATTAATAATATCTAAAGGGTGTTTCATCAGTGACATGTTTTTCACGTATATTACCTTATTTTTTGAACCGCAATAGGTAGGAGCATGTATATTTTTTTAATATTGCTAAAATTGCAAAATTTGCTAAAAGGGTGTTCCAACAGTGTTCCAACAGTGATGCAATTATGACTTTAATTTTAAAATTAAAGGGTTACTCATAAGACTTGAATTTTTAAAGTTCTACTAAACATAGTACGCAACCCTACGTGTGTGAGTCTAACTCGCACTTGACTAATTTAAAAGACTATTTGTTGGGAGAAAAAAATATTTAATATTGTGTCTATTAGCACGTGTTTATTGTTTACTATGATAAATACAAGTACATAGTCGATACTTTTCTTTCCGATACCGAGCAGAGGAGTAGTATCGATATATTACCATCGAGTACTAAGTAGGTTAGGATAAAAATTTTTCGCATCAAACAAAAATATGTATGTCTTATCATTGGTAATATTTTATCAACTTTCAATGATATAAATACATACATACATACATACATACATACATACATACATACATACATACATACATACATACATACATAAATACATACATATGTACATACAACATACGTAGCTGATTTTAGTAAAACTTTTGAATACATTCGATTAAGCTTTTAATCTATACATATAATAAAATAGTAACTCATTTCCTGCCTGTCTGTCTTCCTGTCTGTGTTCGCATCACGTAAAAGCTACTGGATGGATTTTAACAAAATTTTGTGAGGAGGTACCTTAGAATCCCGATTCCAATAAAGGATACTTTTTTCCGCAAAAATATCTTTTTTCCGGTTTAAAGGTACTGCATATTGTAAACAGGGCTTCGCCACAGATGGCGGTATTTTAAAACACATGAAGAAAAGATATCAGTTGCTATAATTTTTCCTTTGTGAAATTACATTGTTATAAAAAATATTTTAAGAGCCTTTTACAGAGGTTTACATGAATTTTTAGAATTCTATATCATTTTATTTAGGGATGGGTACCTTTATATAAAGTAAATACGTACACTTGAAGTACTATAAGAGTCTTAGCATTTGGTGTGGATTACTTTTAAAGCAAAATCGAACAAAATATTGTCAGGTCGCACACAACGTGTGTGCGAAAATTATGGTCACACTGAAAGTCGGTCAACGCAAAACAGAAATTTATTTCAATTAATGTTATATTTGATAATTTCATTTTATTTTTATTTTATAAATGGTGAGTTTGCATATTTGCTGTCATAGTGTAACAATATTCTTAAATTTTTTGTAAGTGCCTCTTGTAGTGCTCAGATCAGAGATGCGCTCCAGGTGAAAGCAATCTATAAGGCTTCCAAAACCACATAATAGAAAATCGCATATGTGTAACGATATATTTGTAAGAATAAGGATAATAAAACGAAAAATGTGGCAAGACTGGTGCTAATTTTATTTTTATTTTTGTTTTGCACCTTTATCATGTTCCTGCATCAAATTAATTTTAAGATTCCAATTTTCTTTATATATTTTTTTTGTTACACAGTATCATTCGCTTTAAGTATTACATAGATGAAACTGTCGCTTAAGTCTTCTTTCTTTCCTAGGTATGTCTTAATTTTCCTTGAAGTTTCGTAGTTAAAATTGCAAATCTTATTATCGTCGTCATCATCAAGCAAATCTTAAGGTGAAGGTGCCTTAAGTCTTAAGGAGGCTGTTCGGGTAGAAATGCTACATAAACAATATTTAACGCCAGATGACATTGAATTTAATAAAATAAAAACTGAATTTGACTCAACTACATGGCAAAGGGAACGAGGTGGAATTACGTCAAAATACATATTCGAATATAAAATTGTTTGAACATGAATTACGTACTAACGATAACGAGTTCACATTCATCGTAGAACACTTCCTTGAGTTTTAATTCTATCATCCGTTTAAATCCAACAACAAACATACGTTTTTCTTCTTATTTTAATTCAATGTGCAAGAGAAAGCCATGAATAGCACCGAAACCAACAATATTATTATATCAACAAAATAAAAAGAGAGAAGATTAACAAGGAAAACTGTCTCTGCAACTTGACATTGACATTAGTGGTGGCAGTCATGGCAGTGTCACTAATCATGGCATACGATGGCAACGAAGTGTAACAACAACAAGTGTATGTCAAGAACAAAAATGCGAATAAGGTCTGTGCATCTTTAACTTAATAATCGTCAGGTTGTTGATGATACAAAAGAAGTTGAGTTGCGGAGGTCATTAAAGATGTGTTGGGTGTTCTTTGCTCTTGCTGTATGTCATTACCAAATAAACATCCTACAAAGCTGTGTTGAAAGATAACTACCCTTGACAAAGAAGTCTTGCATGTGGCACGTTTGAATGAATGACTGGCTGGCTGTCTGTCTATCTAGATGTTTGTTTGACTGTCTTTTGCAAATTCATTTTACACGTAATTTGTAGTTGATATTTTTTGTGTTGTCATTGTCACTTTATGTTTTACAGACTCCCTAACGATGTCATCAAATAATTCGATTTAGATAATTTGTTTGTTCTTTTTTTATTTTACTCTTCTTTTAGTTTCCATTTATTTATTTTTCAATTTAATCTGCAAATAATAAAATGGCAGACAGGTGAAGGAACATAAAGGGCACTTTATAACAGCTGTTTGATTTGATTTTTTCAAGCTCGTTTAAGCGTGTTGCGTGTTATAGACCATTTTACCTTTTTAAAAATAAAATCTTTAAAATAAAGAATTTTCTAAGCTCGTTGAAAAGTTGTAATACAAAATTAAGGTTTTTAATGCCGTCGGTTGGCAGGCTCAAAGTTGGGGTTTACCGTAAACGAGTTTACTGTCAATAGTTCGATTTCTACCTCCTAGTGGCGCCTGACGCTAACATGCTCCTACTTAGTAGTGTCTCTGCTAGGAGGCACGAGCGAACTCTGGATACCAGTCAACCTTTAGCTATTTTTTTATATCGACTTACCTGCCCATACACACAAAAAATTTGTTGTTCCAATTAAAGGTTTTAATTAGATTCAGATACAAATTTAACTTAATATTTAATTAATTCAATTATTTATTTAATTAGAATTTTATTTTGTTCTTTCTTAATTAATTATATAATATGAATTAAAATTTTATTTGAAACTAATTAAAACCTTTAATAGAATCAAACATTTTTTTCTGTGTATGGAATTCTATGTGGGTGGATATCTGTTCTCTATAAATGGGAATACTATAATTCTAATTTTTGATAAAATCAAACAGGACCATGAATATGAACAAGGAAGACTAGCAACAGGCAAACAGGTCAGTATTTGAAGGAACGTAGAGGGATTAATCTCTAAAGGGTGCTGTAGCTTAAGTGGTTAGCACGTTGACTACTAAGCAATGGTCACGAGTTCAATACTCAGCCATGGCAACATCAATTTTTCTGATATGTATTAATTTTTCTTTATAATAATGCATATCACAGCGCCCTCCTTCGCCGGTAATAACACATAGCACTAAATCGCCGGCTATGCTACCTTCAAACTAATTCGGCTAAATAACACTAGAGGCGCTCCAATACTATTCTAAAAATAATCATAACGTGCAATTGCAGTGTTGCCAGAATCGAAGCTTTACTATCACACTAACCATCTGTCTTATCTACTACTATCCCTTTCCAAAGGAAGTACAACAGTTAATATAGGCAGTAACTGCCTGAGTGGTACTTCTCTTTAGGCTATCGACTTGAGGCCCAGAAAGTATTTTGAATATTATCAAAGTACCATAAGCTGGATATTGGCATTAGTGCAGCTCGTGCAAAATTCAAGTATCATCTGGCCTAGAAAAAAACTTAAAGATGATACTTGCAGATTTTACCAGAAAAAAACTGAAAAGTGAATGTCTAGCTCTGGTATAAGCATAGGGCTTAAACCTACGCGGGCAGAAGCTTGTTAAATGTGAATGGTGTAAACGATATAAGCCTTAGAGAAACCCTAGCATTTGCATAGAGACTCTGTGGCGAGGAAGAAGGAAGGCAGTCTCAAATCAATACTGTCGAGAGTCTTAGCTAGTGAATACGGTGGAAAATGTAGGATGTTTAGTCAAAAGTAGAAACGTGAAGACTGAATACTGATATGAAAAAATTAAAAACTACTGAGAAGGTATTTTTGGGATCAACAAGAAAATAATGGTACCAATGGCTGGCTGTCTTTCAAGTAATAATTTTATTGACCATTTCTCAAGTGAAGACCTTTATTGCGCGACCTAAACGTTTTTTTAACCATTCAAATTGATGGTGCAGAGTCCACATTGAATTTATCAAGCCGTTCTTTGGTTCCAGTGAAGTTTTTCTTTCACGTAAAAAGTAATAATTAATCATCAAAATAAATTTACTTTTTTAACTCGAACGAGGTTGTCGTCTTTCAATAATTGCCGAAAAGAAACTAGTGTCTAGAAATAAATAACAGTTAACGTGATGTGATACAGATTTTCCTTAGTGCATAAACCTGACGGTGGACTTACCACTGGATGAAAACAAAGCGTCTACCAACACCCTTGTTGAGACTGCTATAGCACACTGGACTAAATTGCACTTCCAGCGATTTAAATTCAAACCACATACACCACATTACTACCCCAATGGCCTCACCAATAACCAGTCACAGAGATTTGGGGAAATCCCTGTGGAACTACCGATTCCCATTAAACCAATTGTTTTAGAGAATAATCAGAACGCGAAGGTACTTATCTTCCAGTTTCAGGCCCCTGCTAGCAACCATATATCCTGGAAACATTGGCGTCAAGGTGTTAGGAGACAACAAGATAATAATGCCACCGGGGGAAGTGGTTAACAGGTGCTGTGTGACATCAACATTAGAAAAAAATATTTATAGTTGCATGTCTGCTTCTGTATTTATTTGTAATATTTAAATTAGTCCCTGCCTAAACTCTGTCATGAAATTGGAGTCCCTCTAGAAAGTTTTTTTCTTATCTTCTTTTTTTTTATTCAATTTCTTATTAGGATAAACATTTTATTTCGGTATTTGAGAGGAAGAGGTAAATGTGTGATGGCATGTTTGACACTGTCAAAGTATTTGTGATATGCTGATGTGTGTTGGTGCTAAACATTTTTAAGGGCCCTAAATTGAAAGGTGAATTTTGGAATTAAATATTTTATAACTTTTAGCAATTTATTTCGTTTCTTCTCCATTGTTGCTTCTCCATTTTTAGCATTCGTTGTTGAAATGTGAGAGCGGTTTGCATATACAATTGAAAGTGTGTATACGTTGATCCTTTGTATATAAGTGAGTTGAAATACATATATACATATGTATGTTTGTGGGTGTTGGTTGTTGGTTATTGTTGTATTTTAATATTTTATTGTAGCTTTCATAAAAAAGGTGTGTCGTTTGTATTGTTAAAGAATTTTATTATTTGATAACTACAATCGTCTTGGGATTACACTGAGTTTTATTCAAATGGAAATATAAATCATTTTTGTATTTTTTTTGAAAAAAGATAACGTGACCTTAATTTAAAGAGATTAATTTAAATGGGGTTTCTGTATGAATAACAACTAATATTGGTTTTAAAGGAAACCAGCTGTATTAGTTAAAAATTTCAATTAAAGGAATACTTTTAGGATTATAAAAAATTAAGCCAGCTGCGTCTATTAGTTTGTTTTTTAATGCCTTTGAGAAGAAATGGAAGAAAGTGATTATTGGGAGTTTATTGTTTTTTAGGTCAAAAACAATTACTGAAATCAAAGACAGAAACTACTATTGGGACTCTGCACCATCAATTTCAATGGTTAAAAAGTAGTTTACTGAGTGGTAGTACTGGCACAAGAGGGTGAAGCTGATATGAAATGACGACCGGCGGCTAAAAGTCGACTAAAAGCGAATGCATATCAAAAATAACCGGCTAAGCAAATATAACTGGCTAAGGCAGAAACTATCTTACAAATTTAGAAATTGTTTATGTACAAACATATCGCTCCTTCAATCTCGCCCCTGGGGCACTATTTGCCATTGCAGTCTATCTTTTTACTGTCTTATTGCAGTGATTTCGGTGAGTATGGGGAAAACAGATGCCAGGGTTCCTAGAAACTTTATCTGTAAGAACAGGTCTGCATATATAGGTTTTTTGAGCCCCGACCATTGTCCTAACAATTGGTACAGCAAGTTATTGGTGAGGCACCTTGGATGTGGTTTGGATCAATGTTTGCAGGGAAGGTGTACGGTTGATCAAGTGTGCTGTTGCGCTCCCAACAGAAGACATCAGTAGAGTGTCAGGAGTTTGATGGTCTACAAAATTCCCCTAAACAAGGGGTTAAAACATGACCTCCACGTTCTTTAAATTGCTACTCATTTTGCAATACTTTTATTGTACAATGAGGCAGCTAGGCTATGCCAAAATTATACTCAGTGGTAAAAGCACCATCAGGTTAGGCGATCATGGCAGGTAATGACGCTAAAACTTGATTACACATCTAACCTTTAATGCGAGATAGTCATATATAAAAAATAGGAATTTCTCTAAATCACATTTCCAGTATTAAACCATTTTTATGTGATTTTACCCTGTTCTCTAAATCACTTAACTTAGTAGGGGTGGTTTTAAGTTTATAAAATCACTGAATAATGGAGTTTTCATTATTGTTTCAATTTATTTCAAAATCATCAAGTTTTACAATAAATGATATCAAATTAAATGAAAAAACCTACTTAGCTGATGAAGCCAGTTTAAATTGTTAGCCGATATTAGCCGAACACTTCGGCAGCAGCTAACTGCTTCCAATTAAAGTCGGCGGTGGCTATTAGCTGCTGTTAGCCGATCGGCTTCGCGCTCTGACTATCAATAATGACAAAGTTTATAAAATGATGTGGGTGATCGGAGAATAAAAAGGCTTGAGCTAACGCCGAGGCCACGCAAGTAAAGTTTAGTTTTTCGTTATTTCTACTCTGGTTTGAGTTCTTTCTCAGGCCTGGTTTAGTTTGATTTCTTAACTAGTATATCTTTAGTAGTGTTCTAGTTTAATTCCAATTCTAGTTCAGTTCTACTCTAGTTCCTATTTAGTACTAGTTTAGTTTTAGCACTAGCCCAATTTTAACTTATTACTAGCTGTGCCCACCACGTCGTAGGCGTCCTGACTATATGCATCAAAGAGGTGTTTAAAATATTTTAATAACAATGTAATTCCACAAATTAAAAATACAAACCAAATACAAATTTTATTCAATTAGCGACATCTGTTGCGCAGTTTTGTTTAAAATATCCCACTTTTAAAATTAATAGGTGCGCAACCGTGTTTAAAAAATTTCCCAGTTTTGAAAATATCCCACTTTCAGAAATAAATGGTGCGCATCCGTGCTTAAAATATCTCAGTTTTAAACCTAAAATTTCAGTACCTTTAAACCGGAAATTGCGTACTCTCACTGCTTTTTCTCCACTTTTTGCTTTTTCCACTTTTGTTAAAATCCATCCAGTAGTTTTTATGTGATGCGACGCAAAAGACAAGCAGAAAAACAGACTGAGAGACGAAAATGAGTTACTATTTTATTATATGTATAGATAGTTCTAAAAAAGCGGGACATACGGGTAATTTATTTTTTACAATTCTTTCAGAAGATATCACCCAAATGATGAATATTTTTTCCCTCGAAATATTTCCCTTTTCACTGACTTTCCAATCGTGAGTAATTCCCGTGGTTGTTAATATAAGGTGAGGTGTGGTGGAGAACAATAATATGATCCCATGTTGATCATAAGGATAAGAGGGATCATGGTAGAGAAGGAGCGACTGGAGTAAACATCTTGCTCCCTATCTTCAAGTTCCCAAATTTTTTTTTGTCAATTTGTAGTAGTGTCCATAGAAGTCTTTTATTTTGAGGGTCCTTTGGGTCATGTCGAAGGGTGGCTCTCACACCGTGAGAAAGAGTACATAGCTGATCACACAATAATTTGTCGTGGCGTCGCCAGGTATCGTAACAATATGGCGTATTCTTACGAGAATAAAGGCCGGGGCACATACAATCCGTCATACGTTATACGTCAACTTTTTCAGCGCACAAGAAAGTTGAAATACAGTTTTTCTAATGAGTGTTGTCACAATCAATACGTCTCCGTCAAAGTACGAAAAATGGTACTTTTAACGTACGTTTAAAGCTACAAATTGGTTTCTCTCTGTTTCTCTCTCTCTCAAAATAAAATTTTTGTGTTGAGTGGAAGCAAAAATAAATCAAAATACAACAAAATATTTTAATTTAATAAAGTAAAATGGAGAAAAAAGCTTTTCTCGTGTTTTCTTCTCTGATTTAATGCGTCAACAAAGTACTCTTTGTGGCAACCTCTTCCGTTGTTCCTTTGTTTTCAGTTGAGTACGTTAAAGTTTAACGTATGATGACGGCTATACGACGGTCAAACGAGGCCTGTGAGCATGATTTGATTGCACGCCATCAAACTCGTATAGTAGGCCAAAATTCGTGTTTGACAGCCGTGCTGGATGCATTTCAAAATTTTTTCATATTTAAATATTAAACTTTTAACTAATTTCAAGCAATTTTTAATGATTTCATGTGATGTCAGCTCGAAAGCGCTCGCCAATCTAACCAAAGAAACAGTCAATGATGTTGGAAGTATGACAACCGTATTTTATTTACTGGCGGAATAAATCCAGTTAACTTAATATGAACAAATTACCACTTTGCTACTGCTATGCAAATCATTACAATTGTTTTTGTTGTTTTTACAATATTAATAATTCAGTTGCAATGTACATAACAGCTGTTAAACTTTTTGGGGCTTTTATTGCTGTTAAATATCTCGTTTTATTTAAAAGTTCATATAACTTTAAGTCTATTCAATTATTTAAATATAATGTGAGAAATAAATGATATGCGACGACAAAGTTTTTTCTTATTTTATTTTGTGGCTTAATTTGATTAGAAACTTGAAAAGAACACAGAACACAAGAGAAAGAAACAATAAATGTGTAGTCAAGAAGAGGATTTCTAAATTTTGAATTTTATTCAATTTATATGGAATATTTTATTTAGTCTTTTTTTGTTTGGCAAACTTGGAAAGTTGTCAGAAGCTATTATTTAATCAACTTCTAAAACAGGCAAATGGTAAGACTTTAGAAAAACAATTATAGCAATGATTCCAGTCTTGTTTTATCTTGTCTTGTCATGTCATGTCTTGTCTTGACTTGTCTTGTCAATTAAATTGCAATAATCACTACGAATGTAATCTATTTGATTAACATTTAATAAATACTAGTATATTTTCCATACTCTTCTTGTTATCATCATCTTTATTTTTCAAATTTCTTCGAAAGTAATAATTTTTTGGCAAGTCAAGATATGCTGCAGAGCACATGACTAAGATACCATTGTTGTCAATATATTTTTTATTTGCCAATAAATATTAATGTAAATGTGTGCGTGTTGGTCATTAAAATATTTTTTTGGATTAATTAAAGTAAAAAGTAAAAAAAATAAAGAAAAAGTTACTTATTATTTTTTAAATTAAAAAAAAAAAAATACTCAGAAAAACATGTGTGTTTGAATGAATATAAATATCTCGATCCACTTACATATGCTTTGACGTAATGACTTACGCAAAGCGTATTAACCTATAAATATGTGATGACGTTACGTTACGTTATAGACAATAACTTTCAATAGCAAAAAGTATATTTTAGAATTATTTAAACAGCTATTTAACTCGGTTAACTACTATTCAATGTTGGTGCATTGCATGACGGCTCTCCATTTTGACAACTTCGGGTAAAACCCTTCAAAGAACGAATATATGACTAATATATGAATTTCGCAAACTCAATCCGAAACAACTAATTTTATTTCCTAGACTAACTCTGTCCGCCACGTCGCACATTGTTGTGAGACTGGCCATATATAGAAACATCTAATTATGGAAATTAAAAAAATGGCTGATGGCATTTAATAAAAGACACTTTTACTAATAAGCGTAAAAAAAAATTAGATTAAAATAATAATTTTGGCTCTTCAAAATTGTGGTTTGAAATAACTGCAATTTTGTATAATAAAGGAATAAAAATGAGCATGTACTTCGTAGGGTTAAAGAATTGAATTTAGTTGGCAAATAAACCAAATTTGTACTAGATTAGTTGTTGTATTATGTTTTAAGTATATAAACGATATTTTTAATTACATATGTCGATAACAGTGTATGCATCATTATAAGAATGATATTAATAAATCAAAACAAAACTTGTTGTGATAAGCAAACATATAATAGTGAAGAAAAAAAATTTTGAAGTATTACCGGGATATTTTTTCTTTCATTTTAATTATTAATCAATGTGAAAACAATCACTTTGTTTAAACTTAAAATTCCGATATATAATGGGTAGAGATACTTTTTTCATGCATTAATAAACACATCTGTATTTAGTAAATAATTTTATATTTTAAAATGTAAAAAACTCGCACATCCATTTCATATGACATTTCATATCTTTTAATTATACTGTAATCGTTAATTTAGCCATAATATATAATGCTCAACAAAAATATGGTTTACTACAACAATATATTTTAACCACACTATGTTGCTCTTAGATTATGGTTACCTCAGCCATGTTTTTTCTTTGCCTGTACTAAGATAAACTATGAACTACTAAACAGATTTGAAATATGTAGTTAGTATATGAATAGTGAAATTTTTAATGAATTTATAAATTTTTTTTTCGCATTGATTAATAAAAAGTATGTTAATTTATAAAAATAAACCTTATCAATAAAATACATATGGAATGAAAGCTGAGACTCCCGCGATTCCAGAGGTGGTTTGGTTTTTCAGGTGCGTTCCACCTATAAAAAGTTACACGGCTTTAAATTAGAATTGTTTTGATAATTTTTTCACAATTTTTAAGTAACAAAAATTTGGAAAAATAAATATCAAGAATTCATTTTTCAATAAAAATGCATGTAATTACATTTTACATACAATGAAATTTATAATCAAGCTTGAGTTCGATTTTATTCTCTCCAAGAAAGAATTAATTAAATTACAAATTAGGTGATAATATTAAAGAAAAATTGGGAAAATATAATTTTTAGACACCAGCACGAGTGGAATGCACATTTTCTAGACAGCCACGTCCATCATCAGCACATTTTCTAGACAGCCACGTCCGTCATCAGCACTCCTTGTATCTAATCTACTTAGGGTAATGTTTTAGTTGTAAGTATCATCTATTTAACCAACCAAACCCGGATAAAGGAATACGAGAAAACTTGTATTCAATTATCAATCGTCAGTTGGTGAGAACGAAGTCTACCACTACCTTAAGCTTCCCTCTTGTTGAATATTTTACTTTTTAATATTTACCACCTATATTTTGTTGTATTATATTTGTTTTATTCAGAAATGTAGCAGAAACAATGAAAAAATCCTAAAATTCAAATACTTATAACAACACTATATCCCTGGTACTGTATGCCACCAACAGTACAAAAGATATTAGTTCATGGTATAGAATTTATTAAATATTCCACTTTACCAATAGGGATGATATCTGAAGAGGCCTTAGAATGTACCCATAAAGTCATTAGAAAAGGAAGGTTAGATCATACTCGCAAAAAGCAGACAAAATACAAACATGGATTTTATTGTGTATTTGATTCTGCAATTTCATTACACAGCCAAGTAAAGAAAACCGATCAAAATTGGTTAAAGAGTCATAGAAAATTATATAACTTTAGGAAAACATGAGTCCCAAAATGTGCAGGATGATAATATAGAAGATATATCTTTTGAAACTGTATTACTGCATAGTGAAGATATGTATAGTTTAAGCGAATCGCAGCATTTTTTCTAACTTTTATGACACTTATAAATTTCAGGATATACGGGAAGGCCACGAATCCTTGCTCCGAATTTTTTTAAATTTTAAATTTTGTTATTAGGTTGCCTATGTGCCAAATTTCAGTTCTTTACAATAACTTTTACTGTTTATGGCCACTCGTTATATGAAGTCACGACACTGTGCGTCGTGGGGCTGCTGACAATATTTTGCTAGATTTTGCTTTGAAAGTATTCCAAACCAATTGTAAGCCTCTTACTTTTATAGTGCTTCAGTTATGGTTTATGTATTTATTTTATATAAAGGTACCCATCCCTGGATAAAATAAAAAAATTTAAAAAAATTCTAAAAATTATTATATTTATAATAATTTAATAACGTTGTAATTCCACAAGGTAAAACTACAAATCAAATACAAATTTTATTCAATTGGCGCCTAATGTAACGCAATAGTGTTTAAAATATCCCAGTTTTAAACCGATAATTTCAGTACCTTTAAACTGGAAATTTAGCTTTTTCACTGCTTTTTCTCAACTTTCTTTTGAAAATGAGGTAAAAAAAGTATCCTATATTGGAATCAGGATGCTAAGGTACCTCCTCACAAAATTTTGTTTAAATCCATCCAGTAGTTTTTACGTGATGCGAACACAAAAGAAAAGCAGCCAGTCAGACGAAAATGAGTTACTATTTTATTATATGCATAGATTTACCTCTTCGGTAAAAATCCTTCACAGAATTCATAAATAAAGCAAATTAAATTAAATTAAATTTTTTATAACCTTACAAATTCAATTCGATTGTATTTTCAAATGTTAGTTATCCTAGTCAAAACTTTCTAATTACTACATGAGCACTTTGGTGAAAATTCTTGAGAAATCTTATAGACAGTGGGTAACAATTCAATGGAAACTTTTTTGAAATCTATTCCTTAATTTTATTTTTAAACCGGTTTTGATTGAAATACAAGCTCGAAGTAAAAGTTTATAAAATAATTTTATTAACGTAACTTTTAAAGACTAATTTAGTATTTTACACCAAAGAATAAAAAAAAATCTTCGTTCCGAATAATATTACCGTCCTCCAATGGGCTTTACATCGAAATTTTGACATTAGCCTATATGTTCTAAAATACCATAGGGATCGGAATGTGCCTATGCTCTCAAAACTGCTGGAAAAATTCAAACGGCCTACAAAAAAAAAAAAAAAAAAAAAATAAATAAATATTAATGGTTATTGTATAACTTGCCAAAAATAAACACAGCATATGAAATGTGAAATGCAAAATATGAAATGTGAAACTAGTTATATTTTCGTATAGAAGGTACCCTAGTGCACATTCCTAATGATCTGTCATCAACACTTCCACTCACTGCTTCGATGTTCACCATTTAAAATGCTTGTCAATGGGCTGCAGTTTGCTTAAAATTTCCAAACTGTATTTTTAAATGAGTCTCCTTACAGTTAAGGAAGATAAATCAATATTTTAAAACCTGTCATTATTTTTGAAATAAGAGAGGTTCCAAAGATAGCCCGCTATTTGTGCAGTAACTATAAAATCATTTTCGTAGAAGTAGGTAGCATTTGTCAAACGGACCACACGTGTTAATATTTCAAAACTAATGAAAGTTGGTTCACATTTTCTTATAAAATCAATTAAGGGAATTGTTTAAACTTTAATGCTTTTGATTTTTATTTTGTAGCACCAAAAGTATAATGAAATTTGCTCCGTAATTAAAAAAGTAAAGTGAAAATCTGTTGTTAAACTGCAAAAAAGCAATGACGGCTATTTATTCTATATGCTGTTTCATACATAATCCTAATCTATGTAAGTTATACAGGTTTGGATTCAGTGGCATACGATCTTACATAAAACTGAGTTTTATTCAGTGTATGAAAACAAACAAAACGATTCGCAAACGTTTAATATCAAGATGCAAACGTTGAAAATGTTTTTAATTGTTTTGTACATGAACCAAAACCCAAACCAATACTTTTTAAATGACAAGAGAGCAAACACTCATCTGCTTGAATTGATATACCATTACAATCGTACAATTGCGAACAAAACAAAATAAAAAAAGGTTTTATTTTCCTTAACTTTAGTTCTTATAGAATATAGATAGTTTTAGCTTTAATTATGTTAATTTTTATTTTAGGGCCAGCTCTATATATAGTTGCCTAATCCACCTTAGATTTAGTTGTTTAGAAACTAAAAAATTTCTCATATTTTGATTTAAGGTTTAAAGGTTAAACATTTCAAAGTTTTAAATCCGATATGATTTATTCAAGCATCAAACGTATACGCAATATGAAAAATACAACGGAATAAATATTAAGTATACGCAACACAAATACAAGGAAACCACTTAAGCACACTTTAAAAGGCTTGCAAATACAGCTAAAAGAAAAACATAAATGCCAATTAAAAAGGATTTTTTTTTTAAATAAATATAAAACTAAAGAACAAACGCATATAACGCCTGGATACCAACAAAGTCTTCTTAAATGTTTTTTTGGTAACAAAGAAACAAAAAAAGTAAAAACTATAATAAAAATACTTTTTCATTTTTGCTTAATATAAAAGAAAACATATTAAAAAGCTACTCGCAGTCTTTATATTAAAAGTTGTGGTGTAAGGGGTAAATTCAATTAGGGTAGAATCGGTTAAGCCACCGATTAGTCACTACTACAGGATGCTATCAGACTGGGTAGTCAGGAAAATCAACGTGTCTTGGGAAGTAAGGGGGGATTGCAGAGTGTCAAGGTCAATCTGGCCTAGACTGGACGCTGCGAAAAACGAGATACTTCTAGGTCTAGACAAGAAGGTTCTAAGAGCCGTGATAGGGTTGATCACAGGTCATTGCGCCATTAGGGCAATGGCTAGAAACTGGGTCGTCGGCACACCAGATTTCTGTAGGTTGTGCGAGGATGAGGACGAGCTGGAAACTGTTGAGCACATCGTGTGTCACTGCCCGGTATTACAAAGCCGCAGACTTAGATGGCTAGGTGACAGATTTATCGAGGGGCTCTTCGACATCGCGCGGTGTAAAATCGAGGATGTCTTCGGCTTCATCAAGGAAATCGGGTGGCTGAGTGATAGGTGGCAGGAAGCATAATAAGGCTCTCTTTTTCCCTATAATTTTCTTAGTTTTGTTGTAGTTTAGCTGAAGGGAATCACAATGGACCAATAGGTCTCCGAGTGGATGTGCCATGTTTGGCACAACCCTTCTAAACCTAACCTAACCTAACCTACTCTGATTTTTAATTTTGTTTATGAAAAAATACAGAGAGCTTTAAATAGTACCATTACCTGAAAAACTTAATTTCAGGGCTCATCACAATAGTGCGGGATGAAATGTATGGCGTTTGGCGTTTATTATTCCCCATCATAACCGATCTTTTAATTTTCAACTTCTTTTTTGTACCTTTTATGTACAAAAACCATCAATCAAACCAAAGAGATGCCTGATGAATATTATAGGGATTCTGCACTATCCATTTCAGTGCTTTAACAGTGGTTTATTTAGTTCAGTTGTTAAGTTAGTTCTTTTCACCAGGAGATACAAGATGGTACGTTTTAGACCACCTAATTTCAATGGTTTCGTGTTAAAACTAGCAAGTGAGGCTAAATACCTAGGAGTTTATCTAGATAGTAAATTGATCTGGAGTACGAACATTCAGCAGAGACTCAAGAAGGGTCTAAATGCCTGCTATGCCTGTAAGAACTCCGCTGGCAGCGATTGGGGACTATGACCAAAGGTTGTAAACTAGATTTACAAGTCGTTTGGTGGGAAGCATTGAGAAAGGAGTCACATAGGAAAACTCTTGCCAAGGTCCAGAGATATGCTTCGATAGGCATCACAGGTGCAAGGAGAAGTAAACCTCAAGCAGCTTTGGACATCATTCTGCACCTACTCCCCATCTAGGGCTTTGTGGTTGAAATGGCGGTGAGAAGTTTGCTCATACATTTTGAATCAGGGTTGATGAGGTCGAGTAACACAGGACACATAAAGATTCTAATTGAGATCGCATTCAACGGACCGCTTCCATTAACTCCTGGGCTAACGGACTTTATGGTCACTGAGTTTGATTTCAGTAGAATATCCTAGGTTGTATTCCCAAAAAGGGAAGAATGGTTAGGGTCTGGTAAACTGTAGATGGTTCAAAGATATAAATGGGCATCGGTTCTTGTGTCCACATTCTGTAAACTAGCACGCGCATGTCGTACAGACTACCAGATGAGTGTAGTGTGTTCCAGGCAGAGGTGTTGGCGGTTTTGACAGCCACAGGGCTGGTATCTGGACAAGTTTTAGAAGGGGACACTATGTACGTCGTCGGACTGGACGCTGCAAAAACGAAGTTACTTCTGGGTTTAGACAGGAAAGTTCTGAGAGTCGTGGTAGGTGTGATCGGTCACTGCGCCACTAGGGCAAGAATTAGTAAATGGGTCGCTGGTACATCGGACTTTTGTAGGATGTGCGAGGAGGAGGAGGAGTTGGAAACTGTGGGCACATCGTGTGCCACTATCCGGTATTAGAAAGCAGCAGACTTAGATGGCTGGCTGGGAGATTTCTCGATGGGCTTTTCAACATTTCGCGGTGTAAAACCGAGGATATCGTCTTTCAATGAATGTAAATTTGGACCCAAAAAGACTAAGGAGGATCTGTCTGCCAATAAGGTCATGGCCAAAGTTTTTTTTTTTTGTAATTCACGCAGTGTTGTTGACTTCGATTACCTTGAAAAAGGTATAACGCTTATCGTCGAACATTATTTAGAGCTGCAAATTCAATATTGATTTTAAGCAGAAATAGACATCATCTAGTGAAGAGAAAAGTGCTGTTCCATACAGACAATGCATGGGTGCACACGTATGTAGTCGCTATGAAAATAAATTCATGAATTGGGCTATAAACTGTTACCCCATCCACCATACACCTCAGATTGAGTCACTTGCAACTATTTCCTGCTTCCAAATTTGGGTACAAGGCTGGGTGATATGAGATTTGGGTGTAATGAATCATTGAAGAAATTATGTTATTCACTCCAGGAATACAAAACTAAATCGATACTCGACTAAATGTATTCAGCTTAATGGAAACTTCGTTGAAAAATAAAACTCTTTTCTGTCGAAAAATATTTTATCCGAAAAATAAGGAATTATTAATTTGCCCTCGTATGTTGAATTAATTTAAGAAATTTATGTTGCTATATTTTTGTAACAACTATGAGATCTACTCGTGTGTAAAATTTTTCAAAAACTTCATAATTTTATTTATTTTTTATTCAAATTAATTTTTACCAAACAAAATAAAAACTATCACGTTGAAAGTGCTTTTCTGTACTTATTTCTCATATTAAATAAAATTTTTGAGCAGTTGCAATTTTAAATCTTTACCAAAATTAAATTTTTACATCGTTTCTTTAAAACTATTTCTCCCTAACAAATACAACGGAATGCGATAGGAAAACAAAACGGAAACAGCAAACCAACATTTTTATCGCCATCATTATCATTCACATTTTATGCTGCATTTAATGTTGTTTGTGGTTTGTGGTTTGTAGTTTGTTGGTGTTGTTATTATATGTTAAACCAACCTTAAAATAGCACTTCAAATAGAAATCAGTAAATTTTTTTTTCTATTATTATTTAGTTACACATTTACAGTGGGTCTAAGTGAAAAAAGATTAGGTATATAAGGTTGTAAAAAAATCATATTATAAAACAGGAACTAAATGTTAAATGTTTTAAATAAGTTTTTAACAAAACTAATAAATACTTTTTGTTGATGACGAGCCCATTATAAAACACTTTTGTATACGTACATGGGTAATTCTCATTTACAATGCCTTTTTGGTATCCGTTGAAAATATGGTGAAATATTTTATATTAATACTCATAAATTTGAGAAACTTTAAATTTTATCGCGATTTAAAATGTAATGAATGAAGGTACAGATCTCTTTTGAGAGCAAAACTTGCATATTATGCCTTCAAAACAAACAACGAAATATATATTAATACTTTCGTCACACTAAATAACTTGTCAAGATGGAATGATGAAACATTAAAAAAATTATTAAATTGTAAAAATATGAGAGCTTTTGCTTACTTTTAGTATAAAAATAAAATATAATAAACAAATTAAACGTATAATTCTGTTCAGTTATTAAAGAAAAGTTAAAAAAAGTTTTTTGTATTGAACGTTACTCTTTCTTAGTATGCTTTATTAATCATTTCAACTGCTTAAATTGAAGTAAATACGAAGCCAATTTTATAATTTCGTGACTGTTTAGATAAAAAATATATTTCTTTTTGGGGTAAAAAGCGTTTTGTTTCTAAACATACTCTTTTTTAAGCTCAATAAATTTAGTTCAGAGTATTTTTATCTTTTTTTTTTTATTTACTCTTTATCTATTCTCAAGGTCATCGAAATAGGCATTTGTTTTATTAATGACCACACAAAGTGGTCATTAATGAAACAATTGCCCAGGAAATAGTCGCAAGAATCTCTAGAGTATGCTAGACGGGGTAGGAGTTTTTGGTCCAGTTCAAGGATTTTAGCCATAGTGACTACACTTATGAACATCCGTCCATAATGGTGATTACGACACCCATCCCTCTTGCTGATAGCTTTTTCATATCCAAATATTCGTGAAAATATAATGTTCCTTCCTCTTGGTTGCGAGGTAGGTGTAGGTGAATCTACGACATACAGTTTGATTTTTCTATCGCCCAATTTCATAACATGGATTTTTATCAATTATTTATGTCGCGACGACAACTTTTGGAACACCTTTGCGTAGTAACGAACGTAACGAAACTTGGTAAACCACTTTTTAACCTGTGAAATTGATGGCGAATAGTCCAATAGTATTTATAAAGACTTTTCTTGGTTTCACTTGTGGCTTTTTAAAGTAAAAATGAGGTTTAATCAGCACACGAAATGCACTTCTTACCATTTTTGTTAAATTTAACGAAGTTGTCTGTTTTCAATGAATTTTAAAAAGAAAATTTAGTCTAAAAATTAAAAATAGTTAACGGGAGTACTGGTGCATTGAAAATTATTGCGCTGGAAATACAAAAAGTCACGAAATTATCAAACTGTCCTCGTATAAGAATAGCGTATGTTTGTAAATATTTAAAAGTTTTGTAAAAAAGAAACGGTTTCATAAATTGATTAGGCTTTATGTCATAGAAATGTAATGAACGTAACCAAGAGTTCTTTAATTTGATTAAAACATGTTTGAATCTTATTAGGAATTTCTGTTAAAAATCATCAAATTAAATATCAAATGTTTATTGACCAAGAAAAAATAAGAAAAATAGAAATCATAAAAATCATAAGCAAAGCTATTAAATCAATAATATTATGTCATTGTGTAGCTTTTCTAACATGCTATTACATTTATGGTTCTATACTTTTTTTGTTTTACAATCAGTTTCACTGTGCTGTTTTAACGTTACCACAACAAAATGCTCTTAACGCTTGAGTAAATAAATAGAAAACAATTGCGTGATGTTTATAGTTATGCATGGGCGTGTGTTTGGTTGCAAAGAAGTGTTCCTTTTAAATGTGGTAACACTGTTATTTAAATTGTAGCTCCTCTAGCGTACGACACAAAAAACTACAAAAGTTTGCCATTGAAACAAGTGATGAAAAAAAGATGATCGTGAAATAATTGCACTCAATTTAATTGAATACAAGACATAGTTCTAAATTTCGGTAGAAGTCACTATAATGGGTTAGAGTTCCGCTTTTATTTAAGACAATACTAGCTGAGAAGCTTTTTGCTGTCTATCGAGGCTTTGAAATATAGTAAGTTAGTTATCAGGAAATAAATTGGTTCTTTTAAGAAGCCCACACGGCTAGGATATTGTGTCGAAACATCTTAATAGCTCCTTCCTTCTTTCTTTCACTTTGTTTCTTAGGTCTGTTTTAAATTTATTAGCTTTCTGAAAGCTGCCAAAAGACGTAAAGAAATTGGTATGGGTGTACCTAAAGTACGCCGAGTGTTAAATTTTTTCCCCGTTTCCAATTGGACGGAGTCTAAAAAACACTAAGGTGATGTGTTTTTTAGACTCCGTCCAATTGGAAACGGGGTAAAAATTTAACAATGATAAGCGTAAATCGCATCGTCTTTAATTTGTCCAAGATAAGATGCCATGGTCAGAGTAATTCTTTAAAGCAGTTTCCCATAACCTTCGGGATTAAAGAGGAAAATGTTTGAGAAAAAATACACAGCTGATCAGCTGTAGGTATAGGCCATGGATCTATCAACAGGATAATGATCCAATTAAAACGGCCAGATCAGTGCAGTTATGTTGCCATATTCACCTTAATTTTGTGGAAAATATGAAATCGACAAGCAACTTCATGTGACGACAGCTTTAATGGATTCTTTCCTATTTCTGTTAATAGCTTAGACTCTAGTTATCGGTCTATGTCCAATGATAAAATCCTAGTGCAAGTTGTTTCTCAAATAAAAAAATAAATAAATAAAATGAAAATGTGTTTGTATGTGCATGTAGTGTAGTGAATTATGGTTGTTTTTTTTTTCGGAATATACTCCCTTTTACCTTTATGCTCGCAAAAAAGGAATGACAATTTGTTGTTTTCTATTTTTTTTAGAAACTTGAAAAAATAAAATATAAATTTTTACATAAAAATTATATTAGAGCTGTTTGAAATTGTTTCACACTTTTAAACACTATTTCTTTATATTCTACTACCAAGCAAACATTTTTTCTTAACTTCAACACTATTGCGTTAATAATCTAAAATATACATTTGTAAAAAATATCTAATTGTAATTGCTACCCAAAGGTTGGCTAATAGCAAGACAGATATATACAATTTTCAAATAAAAGAATATATAAAGAGAATAAAAATAAAGAAAAAATGTTTGCTTGGTAGTATAATATAAAGAAAAATTGTTGAAAAGTGTAAAACAATTTCAAAAACGCTCCATCTCCTATGAAATATTTCTCGATATCTCTGTAGCTAAGCAGATTGAAAAACAGTGTTGGCAAAAGCAATGTTGCGGTTATAGATTTCCAATTCCCTTTACAAAATACAATAACCCGTTATCAGGTTATACCTACTCGTTCAACTTTCTTTCTTTGAATTAAGAATGAAAACTCCGTAATCCATATAAATACTCACGTAGATAGGCGAAGCAGCATATGCTTTGTAGTGGCTTTTTGGGGGTCTGAACCCAGAAATTCGCTGGGCAAAGGTGGTAGCTAAGACATTGCAAAGGTTGGTTGGGTAAAAAAACCTCAAAAAGACACAGCGGACAGGCAGAGGTGAGGAGGTACCTAAGTATACTGATACAAATATTGGATTTTTTTTCCGCAAAAATATTTAATTTCCAAGAGAAAGTGAAGAAAAAGCAGTGAAAGTACGGCGATTTTTTTTAACCGATTTAAAGGTATTGCATACCTTAAAGCAGCTTTAATTTTTGAAAGCGGTATATTTTGAACACGATTGCGCAACAGATGACGCTGTTTTAAAATAATAATGACAAAATTAATTAAAAGCGGAATATTTTAAACACGGTTGCGCAACAGATGGCGCTGTTTCAAAATAATCACAAAATATGAATTACTTACTGCCAAACAGCCAATTAAATAAAATTTGATTTGATTTGTATTTTTACTTTGTGGAATTACATTGCTATTAAAATATTTTAAATACCTTTAACAGAGCTTTACAATAATTTTTAGAATTTTATTTGAGGATGGATACCTTTAAATATAGTAAATACGTAAGAGTCTTAAAATTTGGTGTGGATTACTTTCAAAGCAAAATCGAACAAAATATTGTCAGGCTGCACACAACTTGTGTGGGCACAGCTAGTACAAAATAAAACGTTAAAAATATGTGTGAGTGCTGGTAGTATATGAAATTAATAAAATTAAGTATATTTTTACAAATGAGGTCACTTTTGTTTTCCTTTTTATGTGCAGTAAATTTATTATATTTAATACATAATTTTCTTAAACTACATTACTTATTGTTGCAGTTCTGTCTAACCATTTTCAGATAAAATTACATTTATTATGTTGTCCATTTCAGCCCACCCATAAAATGCAGTCGGGTGAAGGTGCTCCTACAATTTCGTTACAGTTAGTGCCAAAAATGTTGGCTCCTTTGGTCAGTCTCTGGGTGCCGCATGCATTTGTTGTTTCATTTAAATTGGAAACAGATGAAAATTTATTGATTACAAAAGCTCGTGATAGTTTGAGTAAATATAAGCATAAGGTAAGTTGGATAAATGAAAAAAAAAAATTAAATAAATAGTGGAAATATAATGAAGAACACTGTTTGTTAAAAGTTTTTATATGACTATTGTTTATAAGCAGTTGCTACATGTTCTCGTGTATTAATTTGCGCTTGATTTTATCTGAAATATGTTTTATTTGTTTTTATTTTAAATTTTAAATTTCAAATGAATATTTTTAAAATAGATTTAAAATAAAGTGGCCTTTTTTTACATATAAACTACATATAAAACTGTAACAACACTATTTCTGTACATACAATATTTTATGAAAATTTAGTTGCTAGTGCAGATTGTAATCGAATTTTAGAAGTTTTGTATCTTGGACAGACAGATGTCTATTTGTGTTCGCATCACGTGAAAACTACTGGATGAATTTTAATAAAATTTTTAAAGGAGGTGTCTCGGGTCACATAAAGAATATTTTTTCCAATAAAATTATCTCATTTCCAGTAGAAAATAGAGAAAAAGTTGTGAAAGTACGCAATTTGTCCGATTTAAATGTACTGAAAACTTGGCAGCACCTTTTATTTTTGTCAGTGGGAAATTTTAAACACTATTTACTTTTTACTTTACACAAAAAATACAATAAAAACTTGGAAGAAAACTATGGCCAACCTGTAACTCAAAAAGGAAAGACTTGTATTGTAGTTGTCTCCAGCTACACGATAATAATTTTTCACTTTGTATAGGAGGTACCACGCCCACTTCCCCAATCCAGTTTGTATTTTGGTAGACTATGCACAGTAGCATAGGGATTACTTGCGTAAAGCTTCAAGGCTCTATCTATTGAAGTTTTCTAGGTACACGATAATAATTTCTTTATTATCGATACAGGATAATAATATTTTACTTTGTATGGGGGGTACCACGATCACTGTCCCAATTCAGCCTATGTTGTTCTAGGGTATACGCATGGGTAGGAAGGTTACTTGTACCTACTTTCAAGACCATACCTATTATAGTTCTTTATGTACACGATAATAATTTTTCTCTTTGTATGGGAGGTACAACGCCCACTGTCCCAATTTAATCTGTATTTTGGTAGAGTATACATATTTGCAGAGGGGTTACTCATGCAAAGTTTCATGGCGCTGTCTATTGCAGTTCCCCAGGAACACTATAATGATTTTTCGGTTTTTATAGAAGGTACCACGCCTACTATTCCAATTCAGTCTATGTTTAGCTAAACTATGTAGGTTAACATTGCTGGTGCGAAATTTCAGGGCGCTACCTATTGCAGTTCTCTAGATATGAGATAAGAATTTGTCATTTTGTATGGAAGGTACCCCGCCAACTGTCCCAATTTATTCTGTATTTTGGCAGACTATGCGCATTAGTATAGGGGTTACTCGTGCAAAGCTTTAAGGCTCTACCTGTTGTGGTTCGCCGAGAACACGATAATAATTTTTCTCTTTGTATGGGAGGTACCACCGCAACTATTTCAATTCAGTCTGTATTTAGCTTGACTATGAACCCAATTAATTAGGTGAAAGCGAGGACTCGTCTTCATTAGATGACCCTGCCCCAAAGAAAAGGGCAAGAGTAGGTAAAAAAGTCGACAAGGACCCAACATTAAGGAAAAAAATTATGACGAGATTTAGGCAAATCGTATTTTAAACAATGAAAAAGCGGTGATGTAGTCATTAAGGGGAAGCAGTTCACCCCAACAACCAGCTGTTTTAACAAGCAGTGCTACACAAATGTTTCAGTAATGCATCAGGAGCAGGCATTTAGTAACTTGTATGCTCTTGGCAGCAAAGCGAACCAAGGTCTGTATTTGTTTGATAAAGATATAAAAACCAAGCAAACAAACGAACAAAGTATAATTATAATTATATAATTATAATTATATAATTATAATTATATAATAAATTATAATTATATTAAACTATATAATTATAATTATATATATTATAATTATATAATAAATTATAATTATAATTATAATTATAATATAATTATAATTATAATTATGATTATATAATTATATAATTATCTTATAATTATATAATTATAATTATATATATAATTAGCCGTTCAGTGCTGAGTTCCGCTAAAAATTTAAACCTTTTAATTGCACAAAAGAGAAAACGACAAAGTAAAAGCAAACAAGAATTTTAAAAATTGTCACTTAAATTCTTCTTAAATCGAATAACTAAAACTGAAACACAAACTAAATGTTGATTGATTCAACGAAGAATTTTCGAACGAAATTAAAGAAGAATTTAAATGTTTTAAATCTAATTTTTTATGCAGTCTAGAAGACACGTGTAGTATTTGCGAGTAAATATTTGTTGACTTTGATATGTATGCGATACGTATGTATGCGAGGAAAACTTCAGATAAACTTCAGTGAATCATGTACCTGTGTTTGCGTGTGTGTGTGTTAGCCATTCTTTTTCTCTCTTTCCTTTTACTGCCTGCATACGATAAGGGTTTAAAATGAAATTGTTTCATACATTGAAATGGAATTGTTTGCAAAAAAAAAAAAAATAAATAACAAATCACAAACAACAGAATTTGTTACAATACACAGCAGGACATCAAGTTTTTTTCTTTTTTGTTATTAAAATTTCTCAGCTTTTCTTTCTACCCTACGCCTCTTTTGTTTTGCCTTCCTCCCTAAATTAAATTTGATTTGTATTGATTAAATTTCAACTGAATTTAGTTTATAGCAGATATTTGTTTTTGTTTTTTTTGCTAAAAATTTAATTAATTGGTGTTCGTAGGGATTTTAGCCAAATTTAGCAAGCGAAACCGTAAATAATTAGTGGAAATTTTGTTGAAGGGATATTATTTATTCAATGAAAATTACGACGGCAGCTTGAAAACTCCATGACTAACTATTCTTAGTTAATTCGAAAACAACATTGCTCCTATATTCTATTGATATACTACTGTAAAATTATGAACTGAGAGCCAAGAAACTCGTGAACTTCAACAAAAATGAAGAAGAGTGAACAACTTAGCTGGTACGATGAAAGCTGCGAGTGATTACAATCTAGATCTTTTTTTGTGTTCGCATCACCTAAAAACTACTGGTTGGATTTTAACAAAATTTTATGAGGGGGTTCCTTATATCCAAGAGAAAGTGGAGAAAAAGCTGTGATAGTACGCCGATTTTTTTTTTACCGATTTAAAGGTACTGTTTCGTGAGAATTTTCACGATTTGAAATAGACCGATATTTAATAAAAACCTTTAAAACTCGCTTCGATAAAATTATAAAATTGATAGTTGTTCGTTTCGGATTCAGAAAAACAGTATAACAGATTTAATTAAATTTCCCAAGCCAAGATGAGATCAAGGGTGTTAAAAGTAATAAATTTAAGTACAAAAAAGAAGTTTCAATTGTACAATATTAGGGTCGTTCAAATTCATAAAAATTTAATTATTTTAATAGATTTGGCCAAACAGGTACTGCATACTTTAAGGCATCTTCTATTTTTGAAAACGGTATATTTTAAACACGGTTGCCCAGCAGATGGCGCTGTTTTAAAATAATGAGTAGTTCATTTCCTCTCTGTCTTTTATAGAGCTCTACAATAATTTTTAGACTTTTAGAATTTTATATAAGTTTTAAATTTTTTTCCAGGGATGGGTACCTTTATATAAAGTAAATATGTAAGAGTCATAAAATTTGGTGTGGATTCATTTCAAATCAAAATCGAACTAAACATTGTCAGGACACACACAACGTGTGTGGGCACAGCTAGTCTGCTATAAGCACACTTAAGACAAGTATTCAGCGAGGTTCAACTGCAATATGATATCCATTACAATATAAGGCAGTGAAATTTTTCGGTCTGTTATTCTTTTGGGATAATAGGAAATTCATATACGAAGGTAGTTTGATAATTCCGTGACTTTTTCATTTTCAGAGCAGTGAATTTTAATCGACACTGCTCCCGTTAAATGTTACTTATTTTGAGCAGCCATTATTGCAATGCAAACAAGCAAACAAAACGAAAAAAAATCTAAAGGATATTTCCAGAGAAAACGTGATTGTGAGATACAAGCAGCCACTTAAAATTATTAACACCATGTAATAAAACAAAAAATAAATAAAATGAAATGAAAAGTGCCATATAAAGGACGTAAAAAATTAAAACCACTTTTCTAAGGTTGTGTTTTTAACACAACAGAGACTCTCGTGGTGTGAGGGTTTTTTAGGTTTTTTTATTTTATCTCTAAATAAAAATACAATTTTAACATTTATACATTTATTTTTATTTCAGTTGGTAATTGCAAATAATTTGCAAACACGTAAACATCGTGTAGTTTTTGTGACACCAACATCATCCTATGAAGTTCATTTAAGCAGAGAACAAGCTCTGCAGGGCCTTGAAATTGAGGAACCAATTGTTGCTGATGTGGTAAGTTTGTAAACAGAAAAGAAAAACAAAAATAAAAATAAAAATAAAAATAAAAACGAGAAAATTTTATAAATAATACGAGGGTAGGTCAATAAAAAAAAAGTTTAAAAATTAAACCGACTGCAGTAAGGTTTGTCCATGAAAATATTGGCTCTCATATTTCTTGTTATGAAAAATGAACAAGACGTTTAAATTTTAAATAAAATTTTATTTTATAAAATTTCAACTTGATTACAGATAACCCTTTTGTAATGCGGTTGGTTAACTGTTTTTTGCCAACTGTTTCTGTGTAATTTTCACAAACAACTTTTAACAAGGAAATGGTTCATATTATGCATTTAACTAAAAGAGTTATAAATAAATAAAATGTTTGGAGATGTGTAGACACAGTTTTACAAACATCCTTAAAGTATTTCAATTTAGTAAAAAAAAATTAAAATTCACACAAGTTTTATTGATGCAAAGTAAAGGTAAATAGCTTAAGGCTTCTTTTGTTTAATGAACAGAAGTAACAGAAATAACTAAAAATGGTATGCTGTCTTTTAATTAAAATAAGAACTCTGATTGCTAGTTTAATAAAAGATGTTTGTACAGAGACGGAGATTTTTAAAATAAAATAAATCAGAGAAAGACGTTTTTAATATTTCTACAATTGGATTTATTAATTATATACACTTTTATAGCCGCCGCGCTTAGCTCGTACATGATGTAACCTCGACGTCCAATTATCACACACCCTTCGCAGTAAATCAAGCGATGGTTTCTGGTTTATATTCAAAGAACGACGGAACTTTGAATTAGTGCTGGCAAAGTATTAAATAGTAGGTACAGAGTATAGAGTATTTGATCTTTTTTAGTACACAGTACTAAAAATTTGTTACTCTATACTTTTACCCATAGAAAGAATTCGAATGTCGATTAAATGAACGAGGTGGCCAGTAAACAGGTCCATTTTATAAAATTATTCCTTTGTCAAATGATTATCGGACGCCGTGTGATATGTGGCACCATCTTGCTGAATCACAAAGATATTTATTTACGAATTTTCGGGATGGCGCACGGAGGGGTAATAGCGGAAAAAATCGATTGTCTAGTTTTTGATTCTTATAATAAATATATAAGCTAGAGGATCTAGGAACAGCATGATTTTTTCCCAGTTTCAAGGGTACTCTATAAATTTAGGCCTACTGTCGGACTAATGTAAGTTTGACCAAATTACACGCTTCTTTAAATGAGTGATATATAATTCTAAAATGGAAGAAAAAAATTATCAAATTTGTTCGCTGCTCTACGATGGTCAACTAAGCCACACATCCAGTCAAACAGGGAAAAAAAAGTTAGAGTACTTTACAATGTTATAACTCACCAAACTAAATATTTCGATTTTTTCTGAAGTCAGACCTGTCGTAAGTAATTCGTCAAGACATTTCGGTAGTATGCCTGAAATTAAACTTGTCGTAACGAATTCGTTAAGATATTTCGGTTGTTCGTCTGAACAAAAAAAAAAAAAAAAAAATATATATATATATATATATATATATATAAAACTTTGATTCATACGTAAGTAAATAAAAAAGAATTAAAATAAAAAAAAAATAAATTTAATAAACACATGCAAGATGGACAATTAAAATTGAATTGATTACGGTAAAGTATTGTCTTAAATACCAAATCGTTAAATAATCATTATATTCACTTAACTTTCAGAGAACGAACCTTATACGGAGGTACCGACAGAAAACATGTTTCGATTTTGTACCTACATTTCGTTACGATTTCGTAACTACGTATCGGTACGATTTCGTAACTACGTATCGGTACGATTTCGTAACTACGTATCTTTACGAAGTCAACCCTTTCATATTATTATATTTCGGTTCCGAAATCGCAAGATTTTTTCGAATAATCGTTACGAATTCTTTACGAAATTGGAACATTTGGTTTGGTGGGAAGTTACGAATTTTTAATTAGCATTGAGAACAGTTATGAATAGAAAACGGTTCGGTATTCTCCGATATGTGGAAGGTCACTTTTCAAACTAGACGTGTAACAGTAAAGAATAGCACAAAAATCATCTACCTTTATCTGCCTATCCGATTACAACACCGCAACGAAAGGAAAGGATTACAGTACGCCGTTGATAACAGATAACAGCAGCGAATTTTAAAATTGTCTCCTAACATTTTATTTTTCTTGTGTATATAAAAACAGATGAGGTATCCAGCTATCAAACAAAACAAGATTTAGCTAAATATAATATTCTTGCGTGCAAAACTATGTGCTTTTAAATATGAGTATTCCCATATTTAGCACACTTTTATCAGTTTATGTTACCGATTTATGTTATAATATGCTACTATTATATTAACAGTATAATTTTTAAATTGGAAATCGTCCAGTTTGCCGCAATGTTTTAAATTTTCTTGCTAACAGCGAGAAAAAATTTAAAAAAATTTGCTGAAAATCGTACCCTTTAGTTTGAAAAAACTGGACCAGGAATCGAAAAAACAAAAATTTTAATTTTAAATTGCTCATTTTAAAACATAATTTATAGATTAATTTATCACATTCTAGGTATTAACTAGAACTTCGAAAATCAAAATCAAATCAAAAATTGAAGAAATGCCGGCTCTAAAAAATTTGCAGGTTCGAGAATACATAGCGTCACCCCTGGCAAGTGGACCGTAAAAACTTAAGCTCAGATACTTCCCTGCTATACCCATGTTTGGATTATTCGGCGTAACCGATTAAAAGCTTTTAAGGGCTTTCGAGGCACTAAACGCAATCTTGATACTGATTCTATAGATTTTTAAGATGAGCCACGTTCAGATCGTACTTTTATATGTATGTGTTACATCATTTATCATTTTATGGACTACAAGTTACTCTTCCAGGGAAACTATTATTGAAACTGTGATATTCACCATTGTACACCGAAAATGAAACAGTCAAAAAAAAAAAAAATAGATTTAAATTCGCCGCCCACATTTAAATGGGAAAACCAATAAACTAAGAACATAAAGCAATTCTATTGGACCAAGAAATCAATTAAATTTGCCCCATTAAGCCAGTAGAAGGGGCCTAATAAGGAATTTAATTTCTGAGTTGTTGCTGAATCCATCTTATTCTGCAGCTTGACTCTCAACTAGCATTTTTTATTTCCAAATTTAAAAAATTGGCTCGAGAAAAGATTCGAATAATCAAAAGACCAGGTCATCTGTACGAAATGAAATCCTATTTTAAATCTAACTATGCCGTTTATTAAAATAATTTAAAAAAATTTCTGTATGAAGATTATTGATCTTGAAAAGGAACAATAAAAAACAACTGAAATTTGTTTTTAATATTTTTGATAGCAATTATTGGGCCACCCTCGTATTTAGATTTTTAAATAAAATTTACTTTAAAGATATTTTTCTTTATTTACTTTACTTATTTGCAGGTACAAAAACACGATGAATTTATAAATTCCGGTATGTCTCGACAATGACCAATGTCAATGCGACAACAGCGGCAGCAGCAACGTCATCATATACAAGTGGATTGTCGCGTGACAACACCACATTTTTGTCGTTTATTAAATCCAGGACCGGGCATTGGACGTAGATATTAAATATATAAATAAATTAAAATTCTACAAAAACAACAACAACAACAAAAAGTAGAAAGCTATAAAACAGTAAAGCAACGTCATCGTCGTAAAACATTGTCATCGTTATTTACATCCTACATTAGACTATTTGAACGAAAATTTACAATTCAGGTAAAACTATTTTTTTTTTATTATTTTATTGATTTTAATTTTCTTTATTTGGTGATTGGTTTTTCGTGCGTTTTATTTTTTGTTAAAAGAAAAGGAAAAAAAAGTTTAATTATTAAAAAGGGGTCGTCTATTTTTAGGATTTATCAGCTGCTAAAAACAAAACTGTACATTGTAATGTTAATTTTCTTCTTATTAACAATAATATTTTAGAATTTTGTTGTTGCTATATTTTCTTATTTATTACAATTTTACGTGTTAAGATGTAAAAAAGTATGTGGAACCATTAAGAGGAGAGGCAGAATTTATTTTATTTAGTATTCAGTTTATTTTAATATAATTAATCAAGAAACCCTTCCTTTTTACAACTCTTACTTGATACTAATTGAAATAACATTAATATTAAAATAAGCACAGTGGGTTATTTAAAAATAAAATTTTAACTTTTTATATTTTTCTATAATTTTCTTTATAAATTTCTTTATGCTTCACAAACTATTTTATTTCAATCAATTAAATAGTTGATCAGCTCGAGTTCGTATCCTAACTATCCTATCCTAACTAAAATATTCCTTTAACTCAAGCCAAGGAATTATTTATTTGAATAAAGTAAATTCCATTGACGTTTCTTATCAGTTTAACGGAATGAGGAGTAGTTGTCAATTTGTGCTTTTTAAACAAAATTTTAAATATAAAGCTGTTTCGAAATCTGGAGAGTCACCCTGTGTAATGCATATTTAACACAATAGTTAAGTAGTATTCTTATAGATCTTTTCACCGCTTCAAATTAAATAGTTCAAAAATTCATTGACATTCAAAGTTTGTGAATCTTCCTCAGCTTCAATACACACTTTTATAACACTAATTGGTTTCAGAGAAAAGTGTATGACTTCTAGATTAATGCTTCATAAAAATTTCTTTTCGGGCTTAATTTTTTTTAGTAAAATTAGAAATATCTCGTTAAAGTGTTTTTTGAGAAATAAGATATAGAATTTGAGTTGACACAACTTTTAATATCGCAATTTGAAAAATGGAAATGATATGTTCCCAAAAATAGTTTATTTTTTATAAAAGTTTCTAGCTACCCTGCCTTTCTTAACCATGGGCCTGCTAATTCCTTTTTGTAGTGTATAGGCAAGGGATAAAAAACCTGTTTAGTTTTTTCAATCGGTTTTTTCCGCTCGAAGGAGTTTAACAATAAATCACAAATTTTATTTAAAAATTGACTATGTATGGTTAGGGCTGGAAGTAGAACGGTAACATTTATTTATTAAATGTTACAATACAATTACAAATTATACTCTAACTTAAATTACACTATGGAACATTTTTGGGATTATTATCTGGGGGGTGAGAAATTCCAAGTCAGGGTGATGGTACTAGGTCAGTCTAGTAAAACCCTCAAAGGGTTTGGCGTTCGTATGTGTGAGTTTTTTTTATGACCTTTTAAATTTTTTCCTTATCTTGATGTTTTTTCGCTTAGTTGTAACATTTTGGCAAAAACGTGGTTGAACATAACTCGAGAACCACTTGTCCGATTTTGATGAAACAAATTTTGAAAAATTAAGAATTACAATTTCTTTAATCCGTTCATATAACGTTTTTCTTTATAATCAACAGTTTTGCCGGTAAAAATAAATTTGTGGAGAAAAAAAAATATTTTTTTTGCCTAAAAATTAAATTTTTTTTTTAAATTCATAAAAAATCCAAAACAGAAAAAAGGATCAAGTGTTATTAATTTAATGTAAAGTCACATAACCTATAAACAAAATACGACATAGATCATAGAAATCGATTAACGCTGCTTTTATTTACAATTAAATGAAGGTATCCCATTTTGTCAAGAATATTGATATTTGTTTTTATTCAAAAAAATGTCATTTATCACCTTTTTTATAAATTTTCCCCAATAACTCCACTCTTCTGGCCATAAACTACTAAAAAAATTAGGTAAACATTTTTATAATTTTTTATTTTTATTTTTATTTTTATTTTATTTATTTATTTTTATTTATTTTAATAAATATTGCCTGGACTTTTTCGATGGTGGTTGTTCGGGACATCGCATTCATCGCTATCATCAGTTTCTTCTTTATCATCAAGATCATCCTTGTCTTGCCACACAAGCTTACTCCACCAGCAAATTTCCGCAATTATTGCACTCGGCGACTTTTTGCCTCTATATCTGTAAGTTTTTGTTTTATTAAAATGAGTTTGAAAAAATAAAAAAATCAGCATTACCTCATTTCAAATGGCATAGCAACTTGATGATAGCGTTCACCTTGTTCATCAGATTCGGTAGCCAATTGTTTGCTGAAGTAGTCCAGATGATGATGTAAATAATGGATTTTCAAGGACATGTGGACACCAATTTCCGAGAATGCTCTTAACATCCTTGCTACAGAAACATCGTAGTTGTTAGAACGATGCTTTCCCAACAAGCCTTCTATTACTTCTTTGATTGCCTGCCATGCATTCAATTCAGCGTCAATCAAAATATTGTTGAATGCGTCACTTTTAATCAGCTTTCGTATATCTGGACCATTTAGTACGCCTGATTGGAAAAAAATAATTTGTTAAGATGGAAAATCATGGGAAATGAATGTGATATTATAACTTACCTTCTTTAATTTTACTTTCGCTGAGTCTCGGGTAAATTAGTTTCAAACACAAGAAAACTTCATCTCTTTTGGCGACAGTTTTGATAAAATTCTTAACAATTCCAAGTTTAATATGCATTGGAGGCAGCTCCTTCGACACTAGAGGCTCACGAATAATATTGGCCGTTTGTAACCTGCTGTGCTCTCTGAGTTTCCATCCGTGGCATGCATATTGGTCACCGGAAAATCGTGTGTCCCAATCGCACAAAAAGCACATATATTTTATATAGCCGTTTTGGAGACCACAAAGCATTGCTACAACTTTTAAATCGCAGCATATGCGCCACATATGTTTGGCGTAGTTAACCATTTTTAAAATATTTTCCAGTGCATCATATGTTTCTTTCGTTTCTGTACTATAGGCGATTGGAACTGAAGGTTTTTTATTGGTCTTATGCAGTAAAACCGCCTTCAAGCTGAATTTTGAACTGTCAATAAATAATCTCCAGTCATCTGCTTCATATTTTATTTCCTTTGCGTCCATCAATTTTCCTACATCCGGGCAATATGCAGAAGTTTTTTCATCATTCACAAGGAATAAACTTTGGAGTGTTGCCTGACGACTTCGATAAGCTGTGTGACTTTCACACTGGGTTCCAACAAATTGTTTGATTTCAAAAAGGAAGCCAGCTCTTCCGATTTATGCTGTGTTATTTCCAACTTGGCAACAATTGAATCAAGCTTATTTTGATTTATTAAAATTGACTCATTGGATACTGATGGCTCATATGGGGGATCATCACGTGCATGATATGTCGGAGCAGTCGTAGAAGAGAAAATATCTAGGCTAGAAGCTTTTGGCACAGGAATGTGGTCCGAATGAGGCAATGTTGTTGCGGCACTTGCAACACCAACGTAATTATACGATTTTCTTATCCTTTTTGCTGCTCCTTTATTCGCACATGCATAGCACATCAATGGATTGTGACCTTCACCAGGATTAGTCCAAGTCATTGGGATACCGAATGACATACTTTCACGTCTTCTATTTTTCCAATCCATTAGACGGTTGTAGCAGCTTTTACACACTATATTTGGTACCCAATTTTCGTTCACTATAACATTTTGGTTGAAGTACATCTCGTATGTTTGAACAAAATCAGTACTGAAATTTCCCCTTTTTTTATGTGTTGAGACATATTGACCACAGCAGTAGCAAAAGCTATTTATATCTGGCTTGCACAGTTCCATATTCTGTTCTCTTTTGTTCACTTTTAAAAAACTGGAGAAAAATTACTTTTACTGTTCGCGTTCGTCGGCACTTGTTGAATGACAAAAATCACAGAACCAGTGTGAGAAAGAGAAGAAGTATAATGACAATGCATGTTTTATGTGAACATTACAGAACCAGTGTTGCCACATCAATATTTCTCTTTTAGTACAGTAGAAAAATATGAGAGAGTTCGGCTTGTGAGTATCAATGTTTTCTCCAAATAATGTTGTGCATATCTGGAGCAAATTTTTGAAATTCATACATTTACCTAATTGTGAATAAATGAGAAACGCGTGCATCGATTTTCATGATCTATGCCTTTTTTTTCTCATGAGTTATGTGACTTTACGCGAAAGTAATTAGTTTTGGCACTTTTTTCCATTTTGGATTTTTTATGAATTAAAAAAAAAAAATATTTAAATTTTTAGGCAAAAAATACTTTTTTCCCTTCATACATTCATTTTTAATTTCGAAAGTGTTGCACATATAGGAAAACGGTATAGAAACAGATTAGAGAAATTGTAATTCTTAATTTTTCAAAATTTGTTTCATCAAAATCGGACAAGTGGTTCTCGAGTTATGTTAAACTACGTTTTTGCCAAAATGTTACAACTAAGCGAAAAAACATCAAGATAAGGAAAAAATTTAAAAGGTCATAAAAAAACTGACACATACGAACGCCAAACCCTTTGAGGGTTTTACTATACTGACCTAGTACCATCACCCTGACTTGGAATTTCTCACCCCCCCAGATTGGCTGTTGTACTGTGTTATCGAGCATAGTAACGAAGACTTTCACTCGTCGTAGTGAAACACCCAGAGTCTTTTTTGGGAATCGAACCCAAAACCCTCAGGCTGATAGACTAGCAAACTACCCACTAGTCTACCGGGGCACCCGATGACCCGTTAACATTTTATGATCCAAGTTTAATTTATATAAGCTAAAAAGCAAATTTTACTTTTCTTAAAATGACAATCAGATCTTAAATAAGTCAATCACGTCAAAAATACCAAGTTATGCTATAAACACAACTGGAACGAACGACGAACTTTTCATTCCGATTACTCTACGAAAAAAATATAACACGTCGACGAAAGTCGTCATGCGTAACGATAGGTTTATGTTTATTTCATATACTGACGAATAAATTGGTGCAAAGTGTCCATTTTTCTTTTCAAATTTTTAAGTTTTTTAGCAAATAAAGTTTATTTTTATTTAAAGAATTGTTTTCTTCTTTATTTTTAGCATACATTTCATTTCATATTTTTAGCATACATTACATTTTTTATTTGGATAATTTTGTTTAAACTTATTTTTTGTTAATATTTCTTCGTTTTTAATTTATGTTTTTTTCTGTTGGCCATGCTATCAGCTGCTAAATGTAAAAAAATAATATATTTATAAAAAACTTAATTTTCGCAATTTGGTGTATTTTTATGAGGAAGTGAAAAACCAATAAATGTAAAAATGACCAGAGATCTTTCTTTCTTTTAATTTTGTTTGTACTAATTGTTTTGCAGTCGACGAATTTACTCAACGAATTTTTGTCAACGAAGTCGTTGTACTATACGAAGTTCGTCGGTCGTCCCATTTGTGTTTATACCATTAAGGTCGGACAAAAATAAAAAAAACAAAATATATTTTCTAAGTCTATTTTCCCAGCCATGTAAGCAGATGTTTTGCAGATTTTTTTTAAGTCTATTTTAATTTAAAAAAGTCTTGACACTTAAATTATAAAAAAAAACTTTCGGTGACATCTCTGCTTTTCTTTGACAAACATCTCTGCTTTTCCTCTGCGAAATTTCATTAATATATATCTTTCCAAAATATAATGTTTTTAAAACATTGTGCCACAAGCAAGTGAACTCTGAAGATCCTCAATAAAAGGATAATCAATTGATCTTGAGGGCTTTTTGCTGTTTGGGGTTCTCCCAAAAACCGCTTACAGTACCTGATGAAGATATTTTATTTATTCAATTCTGCTGTCTGAAGTCTGGAGAAGCTATCACGGAAGCAGTACGTTCGATAAAAGAATCCTATATTATTTTCCTCATTAAAACAATGTTAACAGAAGTCTTTTGCTGGCGATTCCAATTTTCTTTTGTCCTTGTTAAACTTAAAATATTTAATAATCGCTGTTGCAAGACACTCAAATCGCTTCCGTGGATATTTTATATAGCATCTGGTGGGATCTCGACCTTGTCTGGGCGAAATTAGTGCTGCGGTTTTCCTCTTGAGCCCGTTCAGTTAACTGACTTGAACCAATTTCCAAATCATCTAAGCCATTTCAATAGCTAAGCAGTTGGAAATGCTATATCCATGCATACAGTACAGTATCAAGGAACAAATTAATTTTTGTTTGCATTGCTATTTCAGACTCTTTTCGCAGTACAGTCTAATAATTCTAAGTAGAATTAAAATTAAATACAACTTTGTTCTGTCAACAGCTCAGCAATATTTACTTTTAAATATGGCTTTTAAAGCCTCCTAGAAAAGGCGCTAATGTTGATGTGATAGTTTTTCCCTGAGTCGTAACATTTTATAACTTTAAAAATCTATAATGTAAGACAATCCCGGGTATGTTGTGTGTATGCTTATGTATGTATAAATTTGTTTTAGATTTTGAAACTTTGTTGTTTTTATCACTTATATACATATTTTACCAATCGGATTTTACATTTTCTTTTATCTCTTCAGTGACCCACTGTGCTATATTAGTAAAATTAAAAATATTTGTTTACACTTTCAATTATTTATTTTTTAAGAATCTTTTAATAAAACTTCAAAATATTTAGAAAATAATAGAAAAGTTATAAAACGTTAAACATAAAATTATTTTTGTATAAATATTTGAATAAGAAACTGATAAACGAAAATATTAAAACGAAAATCCAAACAATGCCATTTAAAACATTTTTTCAACATCAGTCATCAGTATCAGATTCCCTCCCTCTCGCATTAAGTATTTTTTTTAAACTAAAATTTCATTGCCACTTCAAATAAGAACTTAAACGTTGTTAATAATTTCTTTTTAAACCCATTTACAACCCATTATATTTTAATTGTGGAACAAGATTAACGTGAGTACCTGCCTACTCGGCCTAACCTCACGGTGGTCTTACCACCGAGTGAAACTTAGGCGTAGACTAGCGCCCCCATTGTGTATTATAACAACACTTTACGATTGCCACCAATCGCTTTTTGTGTGTGATACAGTCACAATGAGTAGAAATTTATATAATATGGCAAGCCTTTCCAAGGCAAGCCTAGATCCACATTATAACCTCTTGCTTAGCGGTTTGGAGACTATCCAAACTCCGTCTGTTGAGAGTGCAACAGCACACTTGATCGACCGTGTACCATACCTACATAAATCGATCTTTAACCACAACCACCACGTGTACCCCCGAAGGGCACCTCACCAATAACCGGTCACAGAGAGGATAGGCTCTCTGTGGGGCCACCGATTCCCGTGGTACCAGTCCTTTGGGCACTGGTCGGGCCTCGAAGAGGACCCGTGTTATAAAACAACAGACCTTTTCTTCCAGATTTAGGCTCTAGGAACCCTAGCGTCTGGTGCCCCTATTTTCCCCGAGTGAACCGCGTCAAAGCATTTGCCATATTCCTGCAGTGACAATTGGAACCCCCGGGAGTAACACCATTATATTTTAAAATTATATTTTAAATACTGTAGTCCCTAATCAGAGCCGCTCCGAGGGCAGAGCGACAGTGAAGGGGACGCAAACTTGTCTGAGGGCGAAAGAAATATTGCCGTCGGCTTTATGGATAGGAGCACGATTATTGCATATTTGACGAAGAATTCGAATGTAATCTATGACTATTAAAACAAACAACAATAAAAATAATAATAATAGAAGAGCAAGTGCGAATTAAAAAGGGCTAGCTATTGAAAAGTTAGTATCTTTAATTGCCCACAAAAAAGTAATTAAGAAGTAAAATACGAAAACAATAATATTATATATGAAATTACCATACCATTCAGTAGGATTATTACAAACTGAATAATTTTTGACCATCATGTTTAAAAAACTGTCTGGAGTACAAAGATTCAATTAGTAAGAGAAGAGGAGGCAACGACTGGAGTGCTTCTTAAGAAGGTTCTAAAGCTCACTTCCTATTTTGCTCCTTCTAGTTCTTCGGCTGTCATCAGTGAACGTGAGTACACTTAATGAAGTTGAAATACTAGTAATACCAGATTCAGATTCTAATGACGAAGATATTAATGAGAATGAAACTGACAAAACGATATTAATTTCTTCTCCTAAAACTGTTAGCTTGATAAATTCGGATCCATCCTCTTGGCCAGAATTCAAAAATAAAAACGAAAAGAATGAGTTAATTTTTAAAAGGCCCTTGCCATTAAACCTGATAACTATTATCCAAAAATTACCCAAAAAAGATATTTTTGTAATCAACATCAGCTTCGTAGTGCAGAAAATGGGGGAAAAATAAAACATTCATGTTTACCATTCCAGATTTCATTGAAACTTTTTTAGTTACATTCCTTGACTACCTGATTCGAATTATAATTAAAAAATTCTATCTCTTAAATTTTTTTATTTTTACTACAAAATATCTAACCCTTTTGTAAATATAAGTATAAAATCGAAAAAAAAAATTAATTATATGTGTAGGGGGCCAGATCACAATCTCGCCCTGGGTGCCTACTAACCTCGGGGCGGCCCTGCCCCTAATAATAAAGATTAATAAATATTTTAAATGTTAGGGGCTATTTTTTTGTTTTTGAAAGACAACACTACCTGCGAAGCTATTTGCTTGACTGCAGAATACACCTAGTCTTTGACGGGAATCGAACGCGCAACCACTAGACTATAGACTAGCTCGCTACCAATCGGTCTATCGAGTACTCGATAGTTTTAAGATTTCAAAAACATGTTGCAACATGTTTTGCGATTTTAGTTTTTAGATCTTTGGAATATACAAGGTGTCATTTGAGACAATGTTACATAAGTGAATAGCATTATATCGATCGAGCCATAAAGTAAAAATTTACAATCCAAACATAAGGTTATTTAAACAGTCTTCTCTTTCGAGTCAACTTTGCGTGTATATGACGTTTGCTGCAAGTCGTCGGTCCAAATGTGTGCCAAGGTTTTTAACTCAATGTCAAGTTAATTAGCAGCATAATTATATAAACTAAAGATGATACCGAAGCTAACCACAAACTTTATGGCTCCCTTTTCGACCCCTTCGTTCCATAGTCAATTCTGATATCAGATTGCTAATTTACGATTACCATTTAATTACTTTCAACGTGTCTCTTGCGGTCAATAGCATTTACTCTCGACTGTAGTAACAGACTGTCTACTAGTAACTTATTACCGTTTTCCTCGTCACAGAGTCTCTCGTAATTGCTAACATCCGTCTTAGGGTTAGGTCCTTAATAGCATCCACTTGTCTGACCCTAGACCTAAGTTCAATGCTGGCCGGTGCTAGACAGCGTTTTCAAAGTACAGTCTGCAAGTATTTTCTTCTTCGATTTTCATCTTGGTCAGATGATACTTAAAGTTTTTAGGACCTGTCGCTAACGGAATAATTCACTGTAAGGTACCCCAATTGCATTCAAGCATCTTTCTGATCTTCCCGGCGAGGGAATCTGAAGGCACCATTCGAGTGGTAGCATACCTGCACCACGTCAGATTTAAAAGGTTCACACATTTTAGATCCCTTTTTTGCAAGTTCCTCTGTTGTTTTAGTTTTAAAAAGTATTCAAGAACGCATTTGAGAATCTAATTAAGGGCACTTTAGACAGTAAGACTTTACGTACGTAAAATCTAAGAGAAAATAAAATGAAAATCAATCCGGATGAAAAAATAGAGATTAAAAATCGTATGGTTTTTTTTCTTACGTTTACAGCATTGGTGTTGAATAAAATGAAGTAAAATTGAAACAGCTGTTGTTAAAACAATAAAAAAAGTGAAAACAAATTAATAGTGCCATAGTGCAATAGTGTTGTACTAGCCACTGCCATAATAAAAAACCTGGAAACCAACAAGTAAAACAAAAATAAAAAATTTTCACGTTCTTTTGCCAAAAGTTTTTTATTGTTTACAAACTTATTTGTGATGCCAACTGGATCTACTTTGCACTATATTCAGCGGTTTTCTGCTATTTTGACGAGGTTTGCCTTTGAAAAGTTAGCATTAATAAGAAAAACGCAACCCTGATCTAATGAAGTAGAATAGTTTTTGAAAAATTTCAAAACATAAAGAGAGCTGTAAGACTGTCAAATTTACATCCGTATTTTCTCTCAATGTCGGACAGTTTCATTACATATTATGTTTAGACGATACTACTTGTACTCTTCTACACAAAAATTTGACATGTCGTATTACTTGTAGTATAATGTAAACCGCCCTTTACCGCGTTCTTAGATCAGCACCTTGCAATATTTATTGTACAAAAATGATTCATGGAAGCAATAAATGATGTACGTCAGCTTAAAGACGGCGAAAAAACTTTTGCCGCAATCTTGCTGGATGACAGAGCTATCTTGGTCACATGGTTGAGATTATGATAAAGTGTGAGCAATCGCAGTATGTTTAGTCAGTTGAAAAGCTTTTAGCTAGATGTAGTAGCTTATGTCTTAATTTTAGAGCATTAACATTTACTCTATATAAATTTTTATATCATATATTTAGTTGTTGGTATTTATGGTAAGATATGTATGCCTTGCTTTCACTAGTTTCAATTGGCTGGTTTCATTATTTTCATTAACTTTTTACTTTTTTCCTGAATAATAAACAATTTCCTTCAACTGATATTTAAATCAATTTTCGTCTTTCAAAGTCATTATCATTATTGTTATTAAAAATTTTCTTTCATATTCTGGCGCTATACATATATTTTTAACGCCATCAATTATGCGAGCAAAACACACAGAGTGTGTCAAGAGCATGCATAGTCATTGTCATGTAAATACATACATATGTATATACATATGTACAAATTTCAACTACTAGTATGTGTGCAAAATGAAACTAGCAGTAGGACGTATTTAAGGCAGTGAAATATAAAATAAAGAGAAAAATTGATTAATAATTTTAGGAAATGAACAAAAAAAATTTAAAAAGCTAAAAAACACATTCGATATTTAAATTTCTTAGTCGATATTTTTTTTTATCAAGTAGGCTCAAGTTCATATATTCTCTCAAACTAGTCAATAGGGTTGAAGGAATATTTTTTGTTTACAAATTTGGTGATTAATTTTTTAAGAAAACTTTTATTTTAGGCAGTAGCAGAATGTAATGTATATGTAAATGGATCGCTGCATCCTTCTTCAAAATTAATTTTTAAAAACTTTCCAACCTCTCAATAACTTGAAATTTTGCATCGTGAAATAATGTTATAAAGACATCACCAACTGTTAAGCTCCTGGGTTGTATGCTGGAGACACCCAGAGTCATTGGCGGGAATCAAACCTGCCATCCCAAGAGTGATATTCTGGTGCACTACCGATTATTCTATGGAGGTACTCTAAAAAGTTACCACCCAGGTCAGGACTTTAAGTCCTTCCTTTAGGTTAATTCCTATTTCGTTACGAAAGGATACCTTTTTGAAACACGACGTATAAGTAGAAAGGATTTTTATTTCGAATCGGAGTACGTGGTAACCACCTAGGAGAACCAGAATAAGCTCAAACGTCTTATTTTATATTCATCCGAGAGATATGCTTTATTTTTGATAATATAATTGAAAACACATTCCGCTAGTCATGTGTCTGAAATAAAAATTTTAATATTAATGTTCGTACATTCGAATAGGCTCAAGAGGTTGCAGTGAAAGTGGGCTTCGCAATGTCATAATATTTTTAAGAAGTTTAAAATGTGTTAATAACACTATTTCTCTTGATGAAGAAGCATCTTTTCGTTGTAATGGAGGACGATAACGACATGTAATATTTCCTTTTAATAGATTTTCCTCGTTTAAAATAGTCGATGAAGAAAACATCATGCACATTCCAAAATACGGTCGCTTTTAACGATTTTCAGCAATCTTTGTCTTTTTATCTGATAACCTTTTCGGTTAAGGTATACAATGGATCTATTTTCACAGACCGCCGAAAGATTCTCTTTATTCCGCTGAAGCAGCGCACAGGTGTTTGGATACTTTTTATTTTGGAAATAGTTCTGTAGCTCATAAACCACTAAAGATATCTTAATGAAATTTCAGAGAAGCAAATCGGAGGTGTTTTCAAGTGGAGCTCCAAGCGATAACTAAAAAAATAACTTTCAGCAGGAACTACTGGGGGCTACGCAGACCAGATGGTCAAACAATGCAATCCTACTGAGAATTCCTCGAGGACAGATGGGCATACTAGTGGCTGTGCTGACAGGGCACTGCGTTCCGTACAATGACTTCTGTATACTTCTGTCACTGCCCAGCTGCATCTACTGAAAGGTCGGAGCTGCTTGGCAGCCCTAGACTGCAAGACCTTGCAGACCTATCGGGATGCGATATTAATATGATAAACTCATTTATCCGGGCTTCGAGATGGTTTTTGCACTGAACCTAGAGTGTGGATCTGCAGGAATCTTTCTGCTATCTCTATACAAAGCCGGGGACCCCTGCAACCTAACCTACAAGCAATGAGCCTTTTACGAAAAAGGGGTTGTATGTAAGCCCCCAAAGTTGGTTACATGGGGCATACATTTTTTTGTGAAATATCACCAAACGTTTACTTATAATTCAAATGTTAATGTTTTTAAATGAAGATATAGTCCTTGAAAATATCTACAAAATAATGTTTTGTAAAGCATACATATAACTAGAGTATGAAAACAAACAGAACAAAACGTTTGCTTTAGGTTTGTTTTGTTCTTTGCAGCGAGTAAAACAAAAACAAAACAAAAATAAACACAAACTGTATATTAATTTAAACGTACTGAGTTAGAAAAGAAAACAATGAGTACAAAACAAAAACGTTTTGTGAAAAAAATTTTCCCAAACGTTTGCTAAATGATTTTGTTATCTATGAATGTATGATTGCATATTTTAGAGATACTGAAAGACAGCTGGTCAGACTTTTCTTTTTATGGTTGCTTATTTAGACTACAATGGTATAAGAAGAAAAACAAAATAAAAAGCAATTCAAGAAAATAAATCATAAACTAAGTTGGCTTTCTAAAATCGGACGAACTAAATCAATCGCTGAAAAAATACCTTTCTGCTTGTGTTCTGTTCGTAATTGTACGATTGTAATGGTACATTAGGGCAAACAGATGAGTGAAAATTCAATTGTTTTGTTTCTGTCTTTGCCATCTAAAACGTATTTGTTTGGGTTTTGCTTATGCCCAAAACGATTGAAAAAAATTCAAAAGTTTGCATCTTTGCATGAAACGTTTGCGAAAAGGTTTCTTTATTTTTTTATGCTGTTAAAGCCCCTTTTTTGGAACACTTTACTGCTCAACTATTTTCTTCGATTTTTCATCTTTACGAAGCTCGAAGATAAAGCTCCGTTGGGCAGGAGTGCAGCATCTGTATTTGCCCAATATATTCCTTTTAATTAAGAAATAACAAAAGCAATTAAGCATTTCCAATTAGTTGTCACGCACCTTGTTTAAATTGTATAAAGTTCTATCTCAATTCCTAACTGAACACTTGTTTTCGCACTGGCATTTTTTCGCTCATTTATATGCCGAATGCATTCGTTTAATTTCTTATAAACACTGTCCTTTATTGTCCTTGCATTTACTAGGTGAGGGTTGTTGGTTCATGTTTAGTTCTTTGATTGTTTTCTACTTGCAATTTCAAATGACACAACAATATTTTTTAGTGCAAATAGTTTTTTACACACGTACATACATACACATGTATGTGGATGCGTGTGTATGTGTTTACAAATACAGACAAATATTTTTAATGGTGTTGAATACTTAAAGCAGGTCACGAACTTGTAGTTATTTTGTAACAATTTTTTAGCTGTTTTTGATGTCTTTTAGTAGAAAAGAGAAAAAAAATCAACAGCGTAAAACTACATAAAAGTCATGTGGAAATAATTTGAAAAAAAAAAATAAAAATATTTTTCAACATTGAAATAAAAGTTTGAACGAAAAGAACAACAGATTGAAAGTATTTGAATTTTAAACTCAGACCTCTAAAAGAAAAAAGAAAAACTTGAAAATTTTTTCGTTGAAAATGTGCAATTTATTTTGTAAAAACAAAATGCAGTTGAGTGAGGAAATTTGTGGCAGATAAACAAAACTATAAACAATTTACCTTCCACAGCGCAATAACAGATTTAAAAAAAAAATAATTAATGCTGTCTCGCATCTCACATCAAATGATTATAAGAGAGCATTTGTATAGAAAATTTATTGTTTCGAAAAATATATAAAAAATTCTGAAATTATCCTAAAACTTTATTTAATAGTTGTGAATTTAAAAAAAAATTATTAATTAATTTATTAATTAAAAAAATAGTTAAAATTTAAAAAAAAGACGTTATTTTAATTAGTTTTTTCTATATTTTATATGATAATAAAAAGTTCTTCACATGTCCAAGCACTGATTTGTCTTAATTGTCATTTCAAATGCAATTAAATAAAAAGTTTTCCGCTAAACTAAAAACCACAACTCTACGCAATAATTATATAGTCATTATTTTTCATAGTAAACTGTAAGAGCTATAGTCTACAAAAAAAATTTTTATGTGGCAAATTTCGAAAGTATACCGTCTTTGAACTTTATGGTAAATTGATTGCGTGCTGTTGTCTCATCTTCCACCGGGAAGAAACGACATGAAAGCAAACCCATTTTCCAAAGACTAGTATGGGTATATTTTAAACCGCATGATGCAGACACAAAATTAAATTTTTTTTACAAAAATTATTGCATTTTTAATGCTCACATTAAAAAAAATCTGGAGTGACCTATACTCAACGTTACCATACCCAGTGGAAACAGAAATTTTGATGGATATATTACATAAAAAATATAAGTTCTAAGTATACTTGAATCGAAAAATTAATTATTTTTGGTTTAGGGTCTTAGGTAAACTACCCCTTCCCCCTTCCCGATTATTCCCAAATTTTTTCAGCTCTTCATCTCCATTAACCAAAGGCACATACTGAATTTCATTTTGATATGTCATACGGTATGACCTGTAGAGCGTTATAAATTTTGGGAGTAAGTAAACTGCAAGGGGAAGGGGCCCCCATTATTGCCAAAATCTACACAACTCTTAATCTCCATATACCAAAGGCACATACTATATTTCGTTTTAATATGTCATACGGTACATACACACCCACCCACAGACATCATCGCGAAAATAGCCAAAATGGATTCAGGAGACCTCAAAACGTATAAATCTGTCGAAATCCCGACCTCGATTTTTTTCACGTTTACTATACTTTACCTTATACTACGTAAGGTGAAGAAAAAAAAAAAATAAACCAAGTGCGAGTTAGACACACACACTTAGGGTTTCGTACTATTTAAAAATTCAAGTTGTTATATTTTTCATGTCTTGTGGAGCAACCGTTAATTTTAAAATTAAATTGCATCAGTATTGAAACAGCCTTTATATTTTGGTAATTGTTGTCACTAATGGAACACCCTTTAGTTATTAGTAATTCTTACAGCGGCCGAAGTACAGCATCTACTGTAAACATTACAAGAGTCTAGCTATTACGGTTCAAAAAATAGGGCTATTTACATACAAATCATGTCTCTGTCGGAACACCCTTTAATTTTGTTATTTGTTATAGTGGCCATAGTTATACACCTCCTGGAAAAATTTCAAGAGTCTACCTATTCTCGTTCAAAACTTACGCCATATACATGCAAATCACGTCACTTTCGGAACACCCTTTAATTTTTAGGTTTAATTTTATATACTTGCTTATAAAGCGAACATAGTTTTAATTACTGTTTGTAAATTTTAAGTGTATGCCTCCTACAGTTATAAAAATAAACACATATGTGAATAACACGTCTCTATCGGAACTCCCTATAAGTTTTAGTATTTGTTGCTATATATATAATATAATTATATAATTTCAAGAGTTTAGCTATTACGGTTGCAGAGATAAAAGGCGCTGACAGACGGACGGACAGACATTTTAGCGAAAACAATAGGGTTACGTTTTTACCCTTTGGGTACGGAACCCTAAAAATATGAAATTCAATGATTTTAGTAAGCAATGTTATTAATTTATGTTATTGCGGCTTCTTTTCCATCGTGTACCGCACGACATCATGCGTCCTTTTTTAGAATAAGAATTATATTATCAGTGTCATCTTGTCCTCCCAATTAACCTTATATGTCCTTTTATACAGTGAATGGTCTCCTGATTCCGGATGGAGTCTTTTTTAAAGAACATAGAAGAAGCATTGCAGAGGTATCCTAAATTCAAAAGTCTACAATGACTGCGGCCTTGAGTGAATGTGGGTGTTATGTCTTGCACATATAATAATGGCATACATTTTGCCTAACAGTTGCATTTTTCCATTAGTTTTTTTTTTGAGTCCAATATTAGCTAGCTTCTGGCATCTGGTACGCATATATATTTTGTCTGTTGGCTTTCGTAATTTGTAAAGCTCAAGTAGAGCGCTATTCTTAAGAATATTATCCCAAATTACAACAAATTGTTCTAATTAAATTGTATCCATTCCTTTAGGAAAATTATCTTAAATATTTTTAAACCGATTGTGTTGCTTAAATTAAAAAGTTTTTCATGTTTTTAATCTAAAATAAATTGTCGAAATTCCGTATATGTAGTTGATTCTGTTTGTTTCTAGAACTTTCAACGATATAATTGCGTTAATGGGAGTTTTATACAAATAACTTATCGGTATTTTTAGCAGGAAAAAACAATAGTTTTTAATTATTTTATCATTTCCCAGTAACCTAAATATAACGAACCAAAACGTAACCTACATAAATTAAAAAAAAGAAAAGAAAAACAAAAAATATAAAAAAATCATTTCATTCCCAACCGTATAAGCTGACGCGACACACCCACTTTATTAATGTTGACTTTAACAAAAACCAATTAGTTGACAATTCTACACATAGAAACTTATGTTACAGGCATTTTAAACAACACACCAAGAAGGTATACTAAATATTGGACCTTTCCTACATTCTTTCGTGTTAATGGTTTTTTTATAGGCAAGAGTGTATGTAGGGTGTAAGGTGTAAAATGCCTTCCTTAATTTCTTTTTTGATCAATTTTAGTTGAATACCCACCCTTTGATTTATCCTAATTAACATGACAAAATTTTGATTATCTTGACAAAGTAACGTACTAATTTACCACAATTATTTTCTATGGTATTGTACGAGAGTGGATTAAAACAAACACAGTTTTTTTTAGCAAAGAAATCTTTTAAAATAAATTCACTTTTCTAACATGTTTCAAATAGTTTTGATTCCTTTCGAAGTATGTAATAGGATTTATGGAGATCCACAAAATAGTTATGGGATAATATCGATAGTGCTATCGAAAATATCGTTAGCAAATTAAACTGTCGATAGCGATAGTTTTAGAAAAAGAATTACAATTTGTGTGACAGATACAAGTTTTTCCAATGACGTTTGCCTTTTGTCCTTCGTACTTATCTGATCAAATAAGTCATAAAATCAAACATTTGCTAGAGGAAATCTATTGCATAAAATAACTTTAGTTCAGCGGAAACAGTAATAATCTTACAATACATATGCTATGAATCCAGAGATCGAGTTGGAGGGAGAAGCTCAAAATTAACCTAATCCTTTAAACAAAGGATATAATAGAATGGAAGAGGTCTATTTTTGTATAAGAAACTTGCAACTGCAATTGTGGCAACACTTATCGATCTAAAAGTGGTGCACAGAAATATTTGTAGGATCAAGTTTCGTCTTAGAAACTAATTCAACTTGTTTCGTTATTTATAAACTTGTTTGCCAGTGAAATAATTACTTAAATGATGATGACCCTGTAGAAAACGAAAATGTGTTCTAAAGTTGGAGGATTACTATTTTTTTTTATAAAAGATGCCGGTAGTTGCAGGTCTTTTATCTTCCTGTTTGAAGTTTTGATCTTAAATATTAATATCGATACATTTGTTATTCAACTATTTAATCGTTCTAAATCTCCTTTCGCCGCTCTATTTATTTAGGTTTAGAGGTTTAGAAATGTAAAATAATAGCTGTGGGATGCATTACGCAATATCTATAATAAAACTGGGATATTTTAAACACGGTTGCGCACATTTTATTTTTGAAATTGGGATATTTTAAACAAAATTGCGCAACAGATGGCGCCAATAATTTTTAGAAATTTTTCTAATTTTAGAATTTTATCCAGGGATGGGTACCTTTATATGAAGTAAATACATAAACCATAACTGAAGCACTATAAAAGAATCTTCAAATTGGTGTGGAATACCTTAAAAGCAAAATCTAGCAAAATATTGTCAGGACGCCCGCGATGTGCGGGCACAGCTAGTCTAGAATATTTTTACTTTGAAGAGTGTATTTTAAATCGATGGTTCATCTTTTATTAAATTATACCACACAGTGGGCTATAAACAACACTGCAGCCGACTTTACAAACCTAAATGTTTTTAATCTGAACTTCCGAGACTTTTGTAAAGTGGCGCATTAGGAACTTTAGACAAGTTAATTTTTGCAATGCGTTCGTAAAGCACTTGATAAGACCCTTAAAACAATGTACAGCTTAACATTTATAATTAAAGAGCAATTCGCAATTAAAAATAATTAATTCAATATTTTTTATCTTCTTTTCGTCTGAAAGATAACTTTATGAAGATGATTGCTGCATAACAAATATTAGCAATTCGGCGTATTTTTATAAGAAATTTCAATTATTTTTATTTTTATTAAATGCTACAATACAATTTCAATTTATATTCTAACTTAATTTACCGAGCATAGAAACGAAGACCTTCACTCCTCGCTGTAGTGAAACACCCAGAGTCTTTGGTGGAAATCGAACCCGTAACCCTTAGACTGATATACAAGCACAATACCTACTAGTTTACCCGGTTATCCAATATTTATAATTTATAGTTCTAAAATCCACAAATACAAACTTATTTTAAAAGGCCCTAAAAGTATATAGGATCACTAGGACTTGGGCTTTATGGGAAAAAGACCCGAAAATTGCTGATTGGGTATTTTCGATACATTATTTGGAAATTGGACTTACCCATTTACTCTAATTGAATAAATACTATTCCAGGAATCGAAAAGTATACTGACTAAGCTGGTCTAAATTTCTTTATTCTTCACGTCTGAGAAGATACATTTTAATTTCCGTTTTTTTCATTAATATTCGATGTTAATTCAACAAAATTTTTTTTCAAATTTGCCATTCCAGATTTTATTAAAACTTTTGCTATTTATATTTATTATATGCCTTCCTGAATATAAATATAATTTTAAAAACATTCTATATCTTACAGATTTATAGCTATACAGTCATCAAAATAGAAAACTATCACTTTTTTGCATATGCGCTCGAGGATGAAATATATTTTAATTCTAGTTCTATAATCCTTGGGAAAATGACTAAAAGCTCATTTAAAAGATAATTTATTAATAAGCTTTAATTAAAAAAAAAAAAAAAAATTATGTCCTTTTTCGACCAATTTCTGTTTTTACTAATGTAATGTTTCGATGTTTGTAAATCGATGTTCGGGTGTTACCACTCGTATAATTTTATTTTGGAAAATTGTGGAACAAGATTAACGTGAGTACCTGCCAACTCGGCCTAACCTCACGGTGGTCTTTCCACCGAGTGAAACTTAGGCGTAGACTAGCGCCCCCATTGTGTAGTATAACAACACTTTACGATTGCCACCAATCGCTTTTTGTGTGTGATACAGTTACAATGAGTAGCAATTTATATAATATGGCAAGCCTTTCCAAGGCAAGCCTAGATCCATATTATAACCTCTTGCTTAGGGGTTTGGAGACTATCCAAACTCCGTCTGTTGAGAGTGCAACAGCACACTTGATCGACCTTACCTACTTAATCGATCTTAAACCACAACCACCACGTGTACCCCCGAAGGGGACCTCATCAATAACCGGTCACAGAGAGGATAGGCTCTCTGTGGGGCCACCGATTCCCGTGGTACCAGTCCTTTGGGCACTGGTCGGGCCTCGAAGAGGACCCGTGTTATAAAACAACAGACCTTTTCTTCCAGATTTAGGCTCTAGGAACCCTAGCGTCTGGTGCCCCTATTTTCCCCGAGTGAACCGCGTCAAAGCATTTGCCATATTCCTGCAGTGGCAATTGGAACCCCCGGGGGTTTTTATTTTGGAAAATTAAAATTTTTTCTTACAGAGTGCCTTGATAGACTGACTGATAGAGCGCTAGTCTATCAGTCTGGGGGTTGCGCGTTCGATTCCCGCCAATGTTTCCGGGTGTTTTCTGCAGACAAGCAAAAAGTTCGCAGGTAATGTTGTCTTTAAAAAAATCGTTTCAAGGATAAATAGATGTATAAAATGTAAGCTAATGGTAGAGTTTCTTTCAATAATCCAGTTTTGTTTCAATATGGATTTTCCAATTACGGCGCCGATCAATATGTATACCGAGATATTTCGGCTGCAAACTTTAAGGCAGTATAGGAGAGCAGAAGTCTTTACTCAGTGTTATGTTAAATCTTTAATCTTCATTCTTTCAACCACTTTTGGGAATGACATATATGAGAGATGGTATCTCTAAAGAGAATCTGTGGCATCAGGAAATGTGTAAAGTCGGTTGATAGTCCGCATATCCAAAGTACATAACAGGTTCCAAAATTTTACCTTGGGATTGGTAACAAAATCAATAATTTTAGAATCCTTTGTTACTAGCAAGGGCAGAGGAATACTAAGAAATTTGTATTCATTATGAAGGACAGCTCTTAAGCTTTTCAACACGACACTGGGTGTTTTTTCAAAAAAAAAAAATAAATAAATAAAAAATGAAGGAAATATCGATGAAAATCCATCAGCCTGAAAGTGTACGTGATATTCCGAATTTCTCGAACGTAATTTTTACATCATTGTAGTTTCTTTCCATATTCTTACACTTAAAATTTCATAAGTAGTTTTTTCCACGATCCCAAAATCTCGGACACTTACTCTTCGATCGCCTATAAATTTTATCTTTTTTTCGACATTTTGGCTGCAATTTCTGCGACTGCAAAGAACCACAATTAATCATTTTTTACCAATGAAATCTATAATCCATAATCTCTAGGATGATAATTTTTCAAACAAAAATAAATAAAAATACACCTTTTCCGAACACAAAGTTAAAGGTATATTTTAAATAACCTACGAGGAGAGTTCAAAAAATCACGGACTAATATTTCTGTCCCGGTATATTGCGTTTTTCATCTTGGTTTATGATGTAAAATGAACATGTTTTCCTCATTATCTTGTTTTTATTATTTTTTACTTAAAATTAATTTTCTTTGTTGTTTCATATCTTAAGGTAGATTTGTATCAAACTATTAACTGCACGTGTATGATACACGTGTATCATTTTGTAAATTATGCTGTCATATTGTTATACATTTCTATATATTTTTTTTCGTCTTATTATTATTTGAGATCTATTATCTCTTGTTCGTAAACAGTTTATAATTTCTTTCTTTTAACTTTTTGCTGTTGTTATTTTTCCATTTACAGCTTTAAGCTGCATTAAGCCATGTCTCTCAAAGAAAAGCACTTTGTCAGTTACAAACAATGAGACGTCAATAACACATACATGTGTGTGCTTTAATATCAGATAAATATTTTTGTTAAATGAGACCAACTTAAACTAAAAAAATTAATGTTAAAAACACTATTTTAGAACTCTACAATATTGGAATTTGATATAAAACTAGCGTCATTAGCGACCTTGCAATATTTTGTTCGATTTTGCTTTAAAAGCAATATACCCTGACGTTTTTAGAGCCGCCTTAAACTATGCTGCATATCACTTTATGTATTTACTTTATAAAAAATAAAGTAGGCATATCCGGTTAGTTCATTTTAGTTATGGTTTATGTATTTACTTTACTTCTAAAATAACTGCGTACTTTCACTGCTTTTTCTCCACTTTCTCTTAAAAATAAAGTATTTTGGCAGAAAAAAGTATCCTATATTGGTATCAGGATGCTCAGGTACCTCCTCACAAATTTTTTTTTTAAATCCATCTAGTAGTTTTTAAGTAACAGGAACGCAAAAGAAAAGCAGACAGGCAGACAGACATACAGACGGAAATGAGTTACTGACTGATAAACTTAGCCCGTCGAAGAACTACACTATAAATAGTGTTACGTGTTTTCCCTCTGGATAGGGAACCCTAACAAAAAGTAGTTGGTTCCATGTAGCTTAAATGAAATCATTTGAGAGGAGATGTTTTTGTTCCTTCATAGTTTTACCTTCAAAAATAAAAAAGTTTCCACATTATTGCTGAAAGAAAAACATCATTAAAATAATTGTTGTCGATGTGTGTTTTTTAAATGTCTCTTTTTTGTATATGTATGTAAGCAATGTGTGAGATCATATTGCCAAAGGCACAGGACTCTGCTTTAATCCTTCGCACACTCATGATGAAATAAGTTGTAGATACGTGGAAAAACTACAAGAAAAAATATGTATTTCTTTATTTTTATATGTAGTTTCAGTTGCTTAACAGTATTTAAATATATAATATCAAGTACAGGGTGATTATTTAAGCGTTTCGATTTTAATTAAAAAAGAACAACAACAAAAGAAAACACAAATAGTAAAATTTTGTATTAGAGTCGGTAGATTTTAATCAAAAGAATTTATTTTGTTTCCTTTAAATTAATTTCGACAGAGGGGTGGCACACATGGTTCACACACGATGTGAGCTACCCTCTCAGCCTCTTACAGCTGCAGTCTGCAAGTACAGTATGATTTTTAACGATTCTATTCTTGGCCAGATGACAGATAAAGTTCGCAGTTCAAGGTGTCTAAATTATAACCAAACATTTTTTTGGCTTTACTGTCAACTTGCAGAAAAAAATGACAGAGTCTTCGGTCGCTCTAAAATAAGTAACTGGCTAACCTAAACAAGCGCGCAAGGCGTCATAAAATTTAATAAGAATAGATATAAAATCGCTAGATAATGCAGAGAGTAGCTAAAATGTAATTATTCTCTGAAAAAATACATTAACAGTTTGTTTGCATCCGACTTCACTACCTAACGCTCTGTCAAAATTGTTATTTTACGTTCAACGTGCTTGTTTAGGTTTGGCAGTAACTAATTATGTTTGAAACACTAAAAATCCAAATAGAAAAAAATCACTCCATACAATTTCTAGCTAAAAAATACATTGACAATAACAAAACGTGTTTATAGACACATATTTATGACAAGCAGATAATGCTTGGACTTCACACTGGGACGAGACAGAATTTAAATATTTTAAAAATAAATCAGTCATTTCAAACTAAGAGTTCATTCTTTCATATTCATGTAGGAGGAGTATCCGCGTTTAAATTTTAGTTTGGCGAAAATATGGTGGTGGCTCTAGAAATTCCCAAGGCATATCATAGAGTGTGGCATGATGCATTTCTGTCTGAAGTTATTGAGTTTAATGCCGGTCATAACATTTCTCGATTTATACAGAGCTTTCTCGGACATTGTGCTCTACGACTTGTTTTAGATGGGATGTCATCAAACGAGTGCAAGATTATTTCAGAAGTCCGCAAGGCTCTGTTCTTTCTCTTAACCTATTTCTACTTTTCTATATGGACCTTGTTTGTTAAAATTTTAAGTCTATTTACTCTTTTGCTCACGACATCAGTATTAGCCGTTCATATTCATTCAATAAGAGGCCGATCCAGCCAAAAGACAACACATGAATGATACGCTCAATCATAATCGCGTAACAATATCTGAATGGGGTCGTACGAATAAAGTCGATTTACATGCTCGTAAGACAAAATGTTTTATGCTTACGTCCGACCGTGCATTCGAAAAAGATGCTTCTTCGGTAGCTATGAGTGGTATAAGTATTAAGGAAACTCTTGATGTTCTTGGCATCAAAATCTCATGCGATGTCCGATGATTTTTCAAGTTTTAAAAGAAGCTTCGGTGCCTCGGTTTTTTGAAACGTTGTAAAAGATGGTTCACACCATCTGATCTCCTTACTATATATTATCTAAATCCGTTCGAAAATGACATAGAAGATACGTGTATAGGTCGGCGCCCCAAAGTGCACTTTAAGGCTACTAGACAGCTATCGCACAAATATTTCTTTTGAAAGTAGGATAAGTCCATTCCTAATAATTTTTTATTTAAGACAACAAAACCTTCGAAGCTTTATGCTTGTCTGCAGAAAACACCCAGAGTCTTTGGCAGGAATTGAACCCGCAACCCCCAGACTAATAGGCTAGCGCGCTACCAATCAGTCTATCGAGGCGTGCAGAAGAGAACGAAGAAGCTTATGCACACAAGCATCGACTCGATGTAGGTTGTGCTTCGCAGATATATAGAAATTGCAATGGAATGTGCTGTAATGAAAACAGTACAACGTTTTTAAGTGAAAAGATTTTCACATGAAAATATAATAGTCATCTTTTGTTTCCAGGTTGTTCTATAGCAAAACCTTTTCACATAAGCTAATGAAAAAGTTCGTTATTATCTGTAGCTCACCCTGACTATAATAATTTCAAGTAAGAAATTTCTCACATACATAAGTTACAAAAACCAGACACAGGGCACTTGTTCCCGATACCCATACGTTTTCGCATATAACACGCTTTTTATTTGAGGGTCGATTGGTCAGTGAATTGAACTACACATTACAGGGAGAATAGGTTTTTTGGTCGAACAGTTCTTTTAATGTAGAGAAATTTAAGTGAAATTTCCACAAACACTGCTCCCGCCAACCTCCTTTTTATAATCAAAATTACTACTTCCCCTGAGTGCTGATAAGAAATAAATAAATTCTGTTATTTAGTTATAGTATTCTATCTCGTTGAGATGTTTTAATTATGATATAAAAAAATCTGAAATAAAAAAAAATAAACTGAAATAAAAATTCAGCTTTGACATTTGGGAAAAATTTTATACTTTTTAGATTTTTCGTACATAGGAGCTCCCAAGATTTTTACTTTTAAACCCCATATTGCTACTCCTTACAACTCGAATGCTCCTCTATTAAGTCCATGAAATAAATTTTCAGATCAATATTTTTGAAAAAGCAAAATAAATTACTTGATTCTGCCCCACTGTGTTCTCTGACACACGTATAAAACACCACCTACACGGTTCTGTAGTAATAATGAACATGTTTTAAGTTCCACTCAGTGCACAGAATGAATAATAATTATTTGCAGAATTAAAAGTAACGTTGTTAATTAAAGTATTAGTTTTGCTTCATTCTGTGCTCGAATGAATTAAAACAAAAAGTAATTAAAAATGAGAAACAAATATTTTTCGGCATGTTATCTATGGTATTGTTAACTAGAAGTCACTGTAGAAACAATCCTTTTGAAAGCAGTTGGCTTGGACATGAACAACAAAAACAGGGAGTAATATTTTTAACATCACCAATGTTGTCATAGTTTTAGCTGTCACTACCAGCATTAAAAAAAAAACAATAGAATTTCTTTTAGAGTCTGTTAAAAAAATAGCGAAAATTACATTTTTCTCTATTGTTGCCTATTGCTTGTCTAAAGAAATGTATTTAAAAAATTCGAGATATTTTTTTTCTTTATTTGTCAATACCCTGTTTAACGTCTTTTTTTTCTTATCGTTTGCTATTGACATAAACTAACGACAACTAAAACAAAACATATTTGAAGAGTAGTTAGTTAAAAACAGTACAATGCATTCAGGAACTATTTTTGAAATTTAAACTGTAGGAAAAATTAAAAAGACCAGATGTTGTATTTTTTTTTTTCTTTATTTATTCCACTTGGGAACTTTGGGCTTCTACAAAATTATTCTAACTTATTCTATCCTTAATTAACAATTGAATTTCTTTTAGAAACTTGTTGAATTTTTACTTTACATAGAATAAGGTTAAGTGTGGTAATCGTGATATACATTTGAGCAGGGTCAGAATTTTTCATTTATAACCATTCAACAACCAACATTCATGATATTTGTCATAAATAAGAAATCTAAAATTTATATTTATTTTTCACGCTCATAAACGAACGATAAAAATGTTCTGCCTATGTTCACACATGAATGCGTGTACCTGTTTATTTGCTTCTTCTCACTAATGTTTTTTTTTATAAATGTATATTTTCATTTATGAATGCTGAACATTTATAAAATTAAAATAAGTTTCTGCCTACGATCGCACAGGCAGAAGAAAGAAATGAAGATAACATTTTGTTACTGCATACGCCGGCGGTTGCACATTACAAAATATGTGCGTAGATTTATGTATGCGAATGCTTAGCACACATTTTCCTACGATCTTTTCATTTATTTATTTTTTTTCGCAATTTTTTATTTATTGTATCTTCAATATAATTGAACTATCAATAATTACTCATATCTTAAGTCTACAAATAAAAATATACATGTTAAGTCCAACCAGTGCTGGACAAAAAAAAAATGTATGTTCCACGGTTACTGTAATTTGCGGGTTATCCCTCTGATGTACGGATGAGAGAAGCAGTGTCCCTCCTTCTTAGTCGAATGTAACCAGGTTCAGTTAGTATGTTACGGGCCAGTGGATTAGGATGAGTTTCAAGCTTCTTTAAATAACTTATGGCAAGTTTCGCTATTTCCGCTTTAACTGTTGGCACGTTTAGATCTTTATGGATGTTCGAGTTTTTTATATACCAAGGAGCAGATGTAATTATACGAAGAATCTTGTTTTGGCGCCTTTGAATTTTTTCTACGTTGGTAACTGAGGCAGTGCCCCATAATTGAATTCCATAACACCATATTGGTTTTAGAATTGACTTGTATAATAAAAGTTTGCAATCTAAAGCTAGAGTAGAGTTTCTGCCAATAAGCCAGTTTAGTTGGACTGCTTTTAACTTCATTTGTGTTAACTTTGTTTCTATGTGCCGTTTCCATGTAAGGCGCCGGTCAAGATGTATGCCGAGATATTTGACGTCTGAAAGCTGGGGTATCGTTTGGTTAATTATCCGAATAGGGGGGCAAGATTCTCTACGCAGTGTGAAAGTTATGTGAGTACATTTTTGTTCATTCACTTTTATTCTCCATTTCTTCAACCATTTTTCTAAATTGGATATGTGGTCTTGTAAATATCGTGATGCTACTTCGGGTCTTTCGTGAAGGCTCAAAAAAGCTGTGTCGTCAGCAAATGTCGAAGTGTGAACTTGGTTACTAGTTGGCATGTCTGAAGTATACAAGAAGTATAAAAAGGGCCCCAATATATTACCTTGGGGAACTCCGGCTTCGATTGGCTGGGGTGAGCTCAAAAAATCTCCTTCTTTCACAATAAATTTTCGTTCGGTTAAATTACTATCTAGCAGCTTATATAGGTTTACGGGCAAATTCAGTTTTAGCTTGTATATTAGGCCTTCATGCCATACCTTATCGAATTCTCGAGAAACGTCGATAAAAAGCGCAGAGCAGTATTTTCTCTCTTCAAGTGTCTTCTTAACAACATTGACAAACCTGTGAGTTTGTCCGATCGTACTATGTTTTTTCCTGAAGCCGAATTGATGGTTTGGAATACATCCTTTGTCGCTTAGAATAGGGTTAAGCTTAGTTATTAACATCCTCTTCAACAGCTTTGACATATTTGACAAAAGGCTTATAGGTCTGTATGATTCAATTATTGTGTGGTCTTTTCCTGGTTTAGGAATCATGGTAAACAAGGATACCTTCCACTCTGTGGGGAAGTACTCAAGATGTAAAATGGCATTAAAAATAAAAAAAACGATTCTGCGAGCTATACGGGGCAATTCAAATAACATCTTGTTACTGGTTTTGTCAACGCCAGGGGCTTTTTTGGTGTTTAAATCCGCTATTGCCTTCTCAATATCACCAAATTCAAATCTTATCGGTATTGCAGCACTAGCCTCGAAAATTGGCAACTCAACTATATCAGTCGATATATTCGGGGTAAAAACTCTTTTCAAATGTCCAACAAATAAATTGCCTTTTTTGGAATCACTCCTTGCCCAGCCTCCAGATGTAGTTCGCAGGGGAGGCTTACGTAAGACTGGCCTTTTAAGAGTTCATTTATGAAAAATTAACAAAATTGTAAATTCTCTTTAGTGAACAACAAATTGTTTTCTCATTTATTTATCTTTTGAACAGAAAGAGAAAAAATAAATTATTGCATTCTTAAAAGAAAAAAACAAAATATTTTGCAGTTTGTCCTAACAGTGCCATACCTATATGGCACTTTTTTGTGACGGCTCTACAGGTACCGTTCGATATGTCAAAATAAAACTCAGTATGTGGCTTTGGTATATGGAGATTCGACTAAAAAATAAAATGTACACATTCATACATGAATGAACAGTGAATGAATATTTCGGTATCTCTCTTTTAGGTGTCCTGAATCCTATTTTCGCGATGATGTCTGTTGTTTATGGCACTTTTTTGTGACGGCTTTACAGGTCCTACCGTTCGATATATCAAAATTAAACTCAGTATGTGCCTTTGGTATATAGAGATTCAGAGCTTTATAGTTTTTGAGCACGATCGGGAAGCGGAAAGAGGTAGTTTGCTTACACTGCAAATTGAAAACAATTAATTTTTCTTTTATCTATAAAAATATCTGTTTCCATGAGATATGGTAAAGTTGAGTGTAGTGGCTTAAACCAGATTTTTTTTAGTTTATTTAATACTGACTGTGCCATGTGCGTCTTGGACGGCCTGGGTGTTGCTACCTTTTGGGTTCCATTCTATTGCTGTCTATCCATCTTCATTTTCGTCCCGCTATTTGATGATGTATGGGTTCTTCGTTCGTGATGTACAAAAGTTACTTATTCGTGATAGTGTTTTGCCAGAATCTGCAAGCCTATAGACTATCTTGTTTGGAATTGGGAACGCTTCGCTTTCATACAACAGTATAGATTTTACGCAGGAATTAAAAATACGAGTCTTTGTTTTTCGTGATTTTTAGGGTGGCTGCGCGCTACGTTTTATTTAATCGACCAAACGCCGATCTGGATTTTCTAAATCGATTATAAACATCGTTTTCCGCACTGCCATCTGCGATCAGCAATTATTATGTTCTGGTTTTGTACTAAAAAGTTGTTTTTAATGACGTTTTTAATGCACATTGGTCTTCTCAGTTATTGCTAATTTTACCAGTAGTGCAATTCACTAACCTGTTTTAACAAATATCGAATCGGTAAGAATTCAAGAAACAAAATTATACATTTTGCTAATCAGCAACACTTTTAAACAAAACTCGTTATTGTTTGAAGTCAGATGTTATTGTTGACAAATCTATTGCCGTTAGATAAACGGCCATCATTTTTGAGTTGTAATGGCTTTTGAATATTTAGAAAATGAATTTTTGCATAAATAATATGTAGATACCTATTTGCTGTCAATTAATAAAAATTAAAGTCACATTTTATCTTATTGAAATTCTTGTCAACTTAAATAATTTATTTCTATACAGCACGCAAATAGTTGTTTTATTATTTTATTTATTAAAATATATGTATAAAAGTGCACATAATAACTTCATACAGACTTTAGTAACACAATTTAATAAAAATATTTTTTTTCTTTTCTATTCCTCTTTGTGCTTTTCGCTTTTTGGACAGAGAGAAAAATAGTGTTGTCTATTATCGTTAAAAAGTAGTTAGTAAGTCCTGCGGTCATTACTGCAAACAACAGAAGCTGTTGAATAATATAGCGATTGTCGTATTGTTAAAAGTTAGTGAATTGCACTACAGGTCGTGTTATTTATTGCACTACATATCGTTAAACTTGTGTGAGATTAAACAGATGTCGTCTGCAAAATCTAGATCTCGTTTCAGTTTGCTTAAGTCCCACCCAATGCTTTGCTCTTTTTCTAAAAAATTTTCAATATTGTGTCATCAAGCACTACAGCAAATAGCAATGGAGGCAAAGGGGAACCTTGGTTTACACCTGCGTTTGTAGTTAAGGGATCACTTGTAATGCCATTATAACGAAATTGTAATAAAGAGTTAAAATATAACGATTTGAAGAGGTTTATTGATTTTAATAGTAAACAGTTAGTTTTCAATGCAACCCAAACTTCGCTACGTCATAGAGAGTCTTCGTCTTTTTTAAACCGGTAAATACTAGAGTTGATCAAGTCTCAGCAATGCCGATGTTGCTAAAACACAGCATATTTATGCCTCTATGATGTTTCTACACTTGCGACCTATTATTTATTAAGAAAACAATCAGTATAGATATTGTGTTGAAAAGAATTATGCCCCAGATTCTTAAATTATTTTATTTATTCAAGTTAATGATTACACCACTCATCCATGTGGTAGGTAATTGTTCAATTGCCCGTGGATCTCTTATCAATGAGAAAGTTTTAACGATGTACAAGGGTTGGTGTAAATGAGTACCATCTTTCCCTGGAGTCTTATACGACTTCATTTTAAAGAAAGCGTTCTTATCATCTACATTGGGAACACTTTCAAATATTGTGCTATGTAGACAGAAAAAATTTTTTGAACTAATTAAAGGCTTTAATTAGTTTTAAATTAAAGTTCAATTATTTTTTTAAGTTCATTCAAATATATATTTATTTAAATCGGAACAAAAAAATTTCCTTATTAAAGAGATAATTAAATCAAATAATTTTTTAATGCAATTTTAAACTGAAACCAATTAAAGCCTTTTATTGTTGAATTTTTTTGTGAACTGTTGTCATTACTTTGTTTTATAATATTTATATATTTAAAGAATAAGGAATTCCAAAAATTTAAATATTCATCATTTATTATTATTTTAATGCAATTGACTTGAATTTACTGCCTCACTTAACGCTTTAAATTTGTTATATTCATTACTGCCTTAATGTATGCTTTATTTTTTGCTAATAACTGAAAGCTTTAGTAAACTTTTCTTACAATAAATTGAGCGTTTGGTTTTTATTTTGTTCAAACTTTTTTAATTGCCACTAACATAAACGAGAGAAAATTCATTATTCTTTATTAATTGATGCACTTATTATTATAATGATTCATCTTTCAATTTCCACTTAGTTTGGATTATTCGTTTTATTTTCTTTTTTGCATTATTTAAAATCATAAACTTTGAAAAGAATAATAGATATTAATTGAATAAGTTTCTTATCAGTTTAAAACAACAAACTTAAACTAAATAAAATTAACAACAATTTCATATCCAAAATTTAGGACTGAATGTTAACTGAAAATTTTAAGTGAATATTAATTAACAAAACTTAAACTTAAACTTTTAATTAGATTTCTTTGCAGGAATTATTTATGTATATTAAATTATTGTGGTTGGCAAAATAATAATGGTGAAAGAAAAAAAAAAAAATAAAAAAAACATAACAAGAAACTGAAAACAAATATAAATTAGAATAATTAAGTGTAATTAAGTGTGTTAAAAGTTTGTAAAAGCTTTCAAGGAAAAATTATATACATATATACTAGTAAATAATATATAAAAGTAAATAACTTAAAATTAAGGGAAAATGGTAAAGAAAACTAGGATGAGAAAATAATTAAAAATTGGTTAATTAATATAAAAAAATAACAAAATAAATTTTTTTAGATAAAATTGAGATGGGTTTATATTGTGCTATTATTTTTTTTGATTCTGCCTAAAAAATTGGTAAATGGCCAAGGTACGAGACCAAAGCGCCAGGGTCTCCAAAATAAATCGCGACCTATGTATAGGAAGTGAGACTCCAAATTCAGCTAGGTAAAATTAATAATAGTTTAATGGTTCTCCTCCAGTGAAGAAAATTGAGTTTAACGGAGCTCCTCCAGTGAAGAAAATTGAGTTTAATGGTTCTCCTCCAGTAAAAAAAACTTGAGTTTACTGGTTCTCCTCCAGTGAAAAAAAACTTGAGTTTAATGTTTCTCCTCCAGTAAAAAATTGAGTTTTTAAAAATGGTGCTCCTCCAACGCCCGTCTTATTTAATTAAAATTCCTAGGTTATACACGATAACTAAAATGATTACACATGGCTGATTAAAGTAACCATCAATACAGTTCAACATTACAGCTATTCGAGGTAGCCAATCAGCCAGTGTGAGTGAGACATAAACCACTCAAACACCGAGCAACAAGGACGGCCTGATTGACTTTAATCGATAATGACAATGACGCACGCAAGTGTTGCCCAACCCAGAGCTACTACAGATATTATTGTGATTTAATCATTCGATTTTTATTGTGATTAAAAAATTAAAATTATAAGAGTCACTAAATGAGTACAAACTATTTTAGTTTTAAATTTATACTAAATTTGTAGTCTTGTATTAAGTATTTCCTGCACTGGAACATTGACCTGAGACGACGATGTTTTGAGAGCCTTTCTGGTGTTTCGCTACTGGAACCAAGCAGGATTAATTTATTCGTTTCCTGGCCCACTCCCACTCGGCGAGGTAATTACTAATTGCATGCCTCGACCAGTACAGCCTCTACGGCTACTCCTTCTCTCCTCCTTAGTCTGTGTCTGTCTGCTCACCTATTCTTTCCTTTTACTGGTATCTTGCTATCACTCACTCTTCATATTCATTCCTTTTCTTTTCTTCCTATTTCTTTGTCCTTGTAGGTAACACATAGGGACCAACATATTGGACCCAAGTGAGCCATTTCTATTTATATGTAGCTGGCTGAAAAAAACCGAACTCCTAATATTTTTGAAGAAGTTGCAAATTAAAAAAGAAATCGAAAGGCGCAACAGAAGTAAAACAATTTACAATAATTTAAGGTCTTGCAAATAGAATAATCTGTACTTTTAGAGGCCAAGCTTAAACCCGTGCAAGAACAAATTAATCAAGGCAATTCGCATAGAGGTCACCACTGCGAGTTAGAACCAAATTCCCATGCCTGTTGGCCAACCACCCAAAGATCGGTTAATTTGGGAAAAAGGCCGTTGATTTTTAAAGCTGGACTTCAAGGTGCAGCTGGCTTTGAACATTGCCTAGGCCACTCTTGACTAGTTGCGATGTGGTTAAAAAGGAGAGCAGGTTAGCAATCCCATAGACAAGGATGGAATCACATAAATGGCCGGAATAGGCACAGACAAGTTCCGGTCGCCAATTTTTTAAAAATAAAAATAAATAAAAAGTGGAGACTATAGAAGTTTTTAAACATTGCACGCTTTGCTACCTCTTCCTTTCCTTTTATTAATAAAACTGACATTTATGGGAAAACTCTCTATTTAGTACAAGAATTTATAAATTTTGTGACAAGTTTGTAGAGTTTAAAAATTTTCTTATTGAAATCTGGTGTAAAGTCCACTTAGACCAATAAAGATGAAAAAAATCGGGAAAATAAATCTAAAGAGTGTAACAAATTACTATAATAACTAATAAAGTTGAAACAGGTTAAATAGATAGAGCACAATATAAACCCATAATTTTTCATACATAAAATAACAAAATATAAATATTTAAAATTTAAGATCAAAATTAAAAAAAAAATCTTAAAATTCTCATTAAACAAGTGAGATGTAAGAAGTAGCCTTGAAGAAACCAAATGAAAATCATATTTAGTTTGTAAAAAAATAATAAAATGAAAAAAAAACTCAATAATTAAAACTGATGAACCAATTAGCTGCAAAATTAAAAAATGAAACCACAAATTGGACCAAAATATTAAAATAAAAATTAGAAAATAAAAATTAAAAAAGAAACAAAAAATCAATAGCATTCAAAAACAAAAATAGGAAACTAGTAAACAGATAACTATAACTATTTAAACTTTTCAATATTCCTTTAAACTCAATAACTTAAATAAATATTTTCCTATATCTTAATCCCTTCAATAATAAGTTTATTAAAATGGAATTGGTACTATTGAACTTGAATTAAAATAATTAATTAATTATTTATAATTGAAAAATAAAAAACTAAAACAAAAAGAATTTAAAACATATTTATAGTTTATACTAAAAAATAACTAAATGAAAATCATTGTAAAATTTATTTGTCGTAAATTAAAACTTGTATTGTGAAAAAATATTTAAAAGAAAAACAACTAAATAAATAAATTGAAATAAATAAATTGAATAGCTTTAAACGTTACTTCTAAATTGTGTTTTATTTGTAATAAATTTTAATTTTAGGAATAAAATCTTAATTTTTCCATTTAGGGTTTCCAGCACTTAACAACACACTTCTAAGCAAAGTTAAAGCTTGCGTTGGGACTGCCAATAGAAGTGAAAACTAAGTAACTTGTACTTTTTCCCACCATTTGTTATGAAATACAAAGCAAAATGATCATTTAAGTTTTCACAGAATAATTAAATACAAATATTGATAATAATCATTTTATTATTGCAGTTAACAGTTTCACTACAGTTTTCGGCTCTACAAGTTTACTTCCAGTACTAGTTCTCAACTGTAAACTTTCCTATACCATCTTAATGCTCAAATTAACATTGAGTGTGTTTGGAAAATTACTAGTACCATTTGTTCTAGACTCATACTAGTACACATGGACCCGATTGGTTACTTTTGAACCAGTTTATTGCTAGTCTTTAAATACCTATTGTGGTATGGCAGTTCTTCTTAAAAATACACAAAAATATGAATAGCTTAGTAGAATTTCTCATCAAAATGTTTTATTTTTCATTATAAAAATAGAATGAAGCAAAGACTAAATCTCAAACTCCAAAAGTTATCCCACTTATTCTATCAGTCTGCAAGTGGTACCCTTGAACTACTTCAAGTACTACAACTCATCAGCACTAGTATTTCGTAATGAAATTCTAACCCTGTTTTTACTAGTGTTCGTAGTTCTAGTAATTATACTAGTAGCTTTTAGACAATTATCGCTTAATCTCCTACAGGGTATGTATATATATATATATAAACGAGTAGTGCAGTAAATACTAGAGATCTGCATTAGTTCATTTGTTTTTTAATCATATTAAATCGTTACACTAAAACGCATAAACTTTTTTGTAAAAATATGTGTTATCTGTCAAAAAAGTAAGATCAGTGTAATTGTTACAAGCACATCGCATAGAATGCTTAAGACGCAAAGAACGCATGAAGCAGGTTTACTTTCTACTTTTCAACGCTTCGCAAGCGCCTTGAAAAAATGTCAGCTGTTTTCATAGCCAAGGATGGTAAATTATATTCTATTTATAATGCTATCGATAAATATGTTTGTGTCATTGATTACTTTTTTATGAATTTTTGTATTAAAAAGTTTTTTTTTCTCAAAAAAAGCATTTAAATTTTTACAACTATTCTTTCATCAAAAAAATTTTCATTTTAGTTGCCGATTACTTTTAAGGAATTAGTCTCATCACTGTTATGTTTATTTAATTATAGCAATTTATTAAACAACTGTAATTCAGAAGCTAATTAATGATTTTTTCACAAAATATTATGTGCAAAAACTTAGTGAATTCCAAAAATTATTTTAAAATTCCTATTTCACTCTCAATTTTAGCAAAAATTGTTTTATTTCATTTACACTACAGCTGCTCAAAACAAAAACTTGGCGCATAAAAAGCTTTGCATGTAAATTGAAGTTTGAAAAGTATAGAACGCGTACAAAGTATGAAAAGCATACAAAGCGCGTACGCGTAGAATGCGTGGTATGGACTTTCAGCTTTAGTTTTTTTTTTTCAAACTAAAACATTGCAATGTTGCTAACGGTTGTGTGTTAAAATTATCATTGTGCCAATAGAATGAATGAAATTCAGCTTTCATTTGTTTGCATAAAGACAAACTGAATGGCAGGAATACCGATGGACAGAACAGTCAGACCTACAGTCAGATGGACCATCTGATAGTCAGACCGTCAGTCAGACAAACCAACAGACAGTCAGTGAGACCAAATAGTCAGACCGTCAAATATTCAGACCGTCAGATATTCAAATAGTCAGGCTGTCAGACCGTCAGTTTGTCAGCCCGTCTAACAGTAAGTCAGACCGTCAAAAAATCAGTCAGACCGTCAAAAAATCAGTCAGACCGTCAAACAATCAGTCAGACCGTCAGACAGTGAGTCAGACCGTCAGACAGTGAGTCAGACCGTCAGACAGTGAGTCAGACCATCAGACAGTGAGTCAGACCGTCAGACAGTGAGTCAAACCGTCAGACAGTGAGTCAGACCGTCAGACAGTGAGTCAGACCGTCAGACAGTGAGTCAGACCGTCAGACAGTGAGTCAGACCGTCAGACAGTGAGTCAGACCGTCATACAGTGAGTCAGACCATCAGACAGTGAGTCAGACCGACAAACAGTAAGACCGTCAAACAGTCTGACCGTCAAATAGTCCGACCGTCAAACAGTCCGACCCTCAAACAGTCAGACCGTTATTCAGTCAGACAATCAATCACACAGTCACCCAGTCTATCTATCTATAGAAACCAGCAGACCTATCTATAAAAACCAACGTTATGTTGACCATGGTGACGATGATGCGAGTTCAATAATTTTTCTTCAACCAAATCGTACATAATGTTCGCAACGGTTTTTGAGCTGACGACGGTTTTTCAGTTCAATATTTTTTCTTCAACAAAAAGTGCTCAACGTACCTACAGAAGTTTTCACTTCAATAATAATCAATAATGGATAACGGTTTTTGGTGACGGCGGTTTTTGGTGACGACGGTTTTTGAAATCAGTATTTTTTGTTCAACCAAAAAGTGCTCAACGTGCTTATAAACTTCAAAAAGTTCTTAACTAATAAAAAAAAAACAGTTATATAAAAAATTGTACAATAAATTAGTTAGCCACGCCTTATATTATTCATATATATCTTTATCTAACATTTTTTATCTTTATTCATAATAAAAATAAATCAACAATAAACATTAAGCATTTCGCTTACACAAATCACATACATATAAATAATATATTAAAATAAACAACAACTAACCTCTGTAACTAAAGTATAATCTGCTCCTATTAACAAAGTCCCAAGGTAAACCCTTTGGTACCAATTTGCCACATCCATTTTATTCAATAATCCAAGTCGGTAAATTTAAACTTTAATGGTATGTTGGGCACATTGATCAACAGACTTTTAAAGGCATTTTCTGTGGAATAATTAAACTCAATCTGATAGTTACGCACCATACGAGCGATACCTAATTCCAGTTCCATTTCAACAATACGTCGACCTATGCAACTGCGAGCTCCAAAGCCAAATGGCAAATGTACAAAGGGAGTGCTGGGCTTGAGAGCTTGAGAACACTCAGAACTATTTTCATCCTCTTTACTAGGCCTAAGCCAACGTTCGGGTAAAAACTCATTTGGACGAGGATAATGTTTGCTGTCACGTATGAGAGAGACAGAACACAAGGAGACCGGTGTGCCCTTAGGCACTCTGTAACCACTTAAGACCACATCTTTGATAGGAGCGCGGGCATTGCCCACAGCCAAGGGATAAATGCGTTGAGACTCTTTAATACAGGCTCTCAAATATGGTATATTTTTCATAGCATTCTCATCAAACTCGGAATCTTTTTTGGGTAAAATGGTTAAAACTTCTTGACGCAACTTCTCTTGCTTGTCGGGATTTTTGGCCATGCATAACATCAACCCCGTAAATGTAGAGCTTGTCTGAAAGTAGTATGTAAAATATAAAAAAATCAAAATTTGTATAGAAAATTTTACCGTATCCACACCCGCCATTAACATGTCCATTGCCATAACTGTGGCAATCTTTTTGTCGATTTTAATCAATTTCTCCAATACACTCTTTTCATGTTCTGGCTTTTCGGGCACACCATTTTTATGTTCTTGCTCTAAGCGTTCAATGGCCTCATTTACATACAAACTGGTGACACTTGTAATTTTATCCAGAGACTTCATTAGTTTTTTAAATGTTGGCGTTTTATAATATTTCCATATTGAGGGCTTGAATTCTATCTCCAATGAATATACAAAAAAATCATTTAGCGCCTGAAATAGTTCTTTGGCATGAGGGTTGTCACGATTTTTTGTGATTAGACCTAATTGTTTGTCCAAGGCCACAACAGAAACAGACTCCAAGGTCCAGCGATTAATTTCCTCTTCAAAGGTGTCGGGAACTTCAAATGTTTTTGAATCTCTTATTTGACGTATTCTGAAAAAAAAGATTGCATGTACGAGTATATTGAATGTTTATGTATGTAAAAATGAAAATGAAAAAGTGCAAAATGCAAAAATTGGCAAATATTTTATTTTTCTCGGTACAGGGTTAATCAAAACAATGGCATTCTTCAAAATATTGTTTCGAAAGAAATGATTTAATTCTAAATAACAATTGGATTCAAGTGGGTAATAATTATCTTTACAACATACACAACTAAATTTGCGCTTTTTTTAAAAGCATTTGCTATTATAACATTAGAAAGAAGAGACTAGCGACTATTAGTCTGCGGTTTGCCGGTTCGATTCCCACCAAAATTCTATATGTTTTGTGCAGAAAATACATTTTTATTCTGATATGATATTTTTGAAACACATTTTACTCACATTCTATTCACTATACACATTTAGTCGTTCAGATAATTATGTATTCAAGTATGCGTAAATTGATTTATGTTTGTATTCAATCAGTTAGTCCCCGAATACATTATGCAACTTTTGTCGTTGCAATTCTTTATTAGTAGGCGAGAGGGAAGAGAGGAATTAAAAAGGGTACACACCAGAGACTGACAAAATAAAGGTAGACTTATTAAATAAAGGTAGTTAAGTATTTACACATATTTTTGGGTATTAGTTATACCTATACTTATAACACCTAAAATACCTACACATACTCATTTGCAGTGAAATAAGTATGGGTGTACTCAACACTTATAATAAACTTTATTTATACACAACGAACTTAAAAATGTATACGTAATGCATGTATGAGTACAACTGGTTGTAGGTAGATAATGTGATGGGTATCTGTCATACCCATACTTATAACTACCTAATACTTACAAGTATGGAAAAGTAGTTATAATACTCTAAGTATACTTATAAGTAAAACAACTCATTATTTTTTGGAATTGTCTGTATAAAAAGGTGTGTGATGTTTGGCAATATTTTGTTTATAATCGAACATTGGTTAAGTATGGAACACCAAAATAATTTTTATATTATGATGAAGGAATGAATGAACGTATTTTTAAATTGTGAAATAATTAATACATATAATTACAAATATTTATAAAATACTCTAAGTATACTTAGAGTATTTACATACTTGTACTAGCCATATACATATATACTTTAACCAACTTTTACTTATACTTAGTTGTATTGCGAAAAATTACGAACAAGTATGCGAACACTTATTTTCTTCCTATACTTGTAGTTATTTAAGTTGAAATTGATATGTGTGTATGGTATGTTGTTTGAGCTGTAGCTATACACATTTATACATGTTTGGCCTCAAATACCTAATAAGTACTAAAAATGATACTTTTGTCATTCTCTGGTACACACATGCATGTACTCTTGAAATTTGTTTTGTTCTCTCATTCGTAGTTTTAATTTTGAAGTTTAAAATGTATACAAATGCATACATATTCGTAAATAGAAATTGCTGCAATAAAAACTCGAATGCAATATTAAAGAAGAAACGACAAAGACTGCAGCGACAAAAGTTCCATAATGTAATCCGGGACTCACTCATATATTTTTGAATATATGTAATCTGTATATATAAAGCACAAAATGTGTTTGTTTGTATGTTTGTTCGTTTGTTTGTCGGAAAGCTATAGATGCCTACACCAGTGAACCGACCTTTGAAAATTTTTCACAATTTGTTATTAGATATACGCTTGGTAAAATAGGGTACTATTTTTTTGATATTCGTTGTGGGCGTGGCACCTGCTATACAAAGTAAATATTTATCATCGTTTTTTACTATAAATCAACACCTGATCAAGTAAATACTGTTTATAACCACATATTTTTCCACATATGTACGTAAAAACATGAAATCAAGATTTCGCATGAAAAAGTTTTTTGCGCCAATTAAAGGTTTTAGTTACTTTCACATACGGTTTTAATTAATTTTTTTAATTGATTCAATTATATTTTTATTTAAGAAAGAACAAAATAAAAAATTGTTGGTTGGGCCAATAAAAATATCATACTGGACTCCTTTATTTAAAAGTTGAGATTATAATTTTTTATAATTTCGGTTTAAACATATCTATTTAATTTTGAGCTTCCGAAAGAGGATGTACTTGAAGCAATTTTCTATATAAAAGCGAATGCTGTTGGTTATGACGAATTGGATCCGAGTTTCATCAAACTTACCCTTCCCTATACACTGAATTATTTAACTCATCTTTTCAATATGACAATAATAACTTCTACGTTCCCAACGGAGTGGAAACATGCCAAAGTGATGCCATTACTAAAATCTGATATCAAAAATCTTTGAGAAATTACTTTACTCGCAAATAAGTCATAATCTGCCAAATTGATAAATGTCAAACGATGTCATGTCTTATATTGCTCGACCAGTCCACGGTACTAATGTGTTCAAAAACTGCTTAATGACCAGACGGGTACCACAGGGCTCGATCCTTGGACCACTATTATATTCTGATGATCTGAAACTCTGTGTAAGTTATAACATATCAGAAGTACCTAATTTTATAATCCAGCCAACAAATTATTTCATTTAATATTTTAGTTTTTCAAACAAAGAACTGTGAAAATTAATTATAATTTAATTTTCTTCGTCCATTCAATATGTCAATGATTGAAAAAAAATCGATAAAAAGCATACTAAATTTTTTTCAGTATAACAAAAATCTTTATAGCTGTAGTTTGAATAATTTTTTGTTTGGATCTGCGTATTTTGTTGTCAAATACGATTTTTTGTTCTTTCTGTAAATGCATACAAGTATTGTTGAAATATAAATTAGTTAACTGGTTTACAACGAGCTTTTTACACAAACTAGCCAGGCCCACACACTTTTCTATTATTATTATCTTATATTTACTAATAACTTGAATATTTGTCTTTCTATTAGATAACCTTTGATTAGCAATTACACCAATTACATTACTTTATTTTACATATTTATTTCTTCCTCTTAACACAATTTCCACTGTATTTATCTAATATTTATTTTATTATAGCTAGGAGGTAGTTAAACATTTTGTATTTTTTTTTATTATTTTTTAAATATAGGGTGATTCAAGTAGAGATACTTTTTTCAATAGCCTTATTTTACAGATCACGTGTGAGACATGTCATATATAAGTTAATTGCACGCCTCGGGGGAGCATAGGGCCAAGCTGTCATGTTATTTTTGTTAAGTATTATTTGGCATTTTATAATGGAAAGACTTACGCCTGAATCGTTTCGCTCTATGGGCTCTTGAAAAGTTCCAAGAAAATTCGACGTTTTTGAGTCAAATTTTGTTTAGCGATGAGGCCCATTTCTGGCTCAATGGATATGTAAACAAACAAAATTGGCGCATTTGGGACGAAGAGCAACCTGAAGAGCTGCCACTTCATCCAGAAAAAACAACGGTTTGGTGTGGTTTGTGGGCCGGTGGAATCATCGGTCTATATTTCTTTAAAAATGATGCCGGTGCGAACGTAACCGTCAATGGCGACATTTATCGTGCCATGATAACCGACTATTTACACACATCGTATCAATCAATGGATTTATTGAGAGATCATTTCGGTGAGCACATAATTTCACGTTTTGGGCCGGTCAATTGGCCAACAAGATCGAGTGATATCACACCGTTAGATTTTTTCCTGTGGGGATATGTAAAGTCTAAAGTTTATGCGGACAAACCCGCTTCGATTCAGGCCTTGGAGAGATTCACGAGTGTCATTCGCCAGTTACCAGTCGAAATGCTCGAACGAGTCATCGAAAATTGGATTCAACCGACCGTTGGCAGTTGCTACCAATATTTAATAGACATAATCTTCAAAAAATATATTCCAAAGAATGTTCTTTCAAATGATAATAAACATTCTCCATTAAATTTGAATTTTTTGTGTTTTTTTCTTTAAAAAAGTGGGGAACCTCAAAATGGATCACCCCTTACTTCTAATTCTGAAGAGGGATTTAGCGATAAAGAAAATAAATTACATTCAGCTGATATCTAAACCTTAATTTTTTACAATTGATTGAATATTCGTATAATAAAAATCTAGAGTCAAACAAATACTTTTATAATCGTTCAAACTTACCTGTCAATAAACTCCTTATTGACGTTTGACATTTTCTGCAAATATAAACGAACATTTTTGGGTTGCATCATGACAGGATTGACGGCAGAACGAAATGTGCCCCAGGTCTCACCTTGACTAAAGAAATTAAGGAAATTTTGTTAATAATACCTTGTGATATGTTAGGAAAATCTTACGTCGATATTAGACCCTCAACTCCTTGAAAAAAGTCGGCTCGATGGACATGACGATGATATTGTAAGGCTTCAGAACCGGGACGATTTGGCCAAATGCCTTCATTGCGTAAAACCTTTTCAAAATCATCTACATTATGGGTAATAACAAACCCTTTGCGACCAAAAAAGCCCGGTAAACGGGCTAGATTTCCAAAATCATTTTTAAAAGCCAACAGCAATTGAGTGGAATCTAAGTTGGCATATTTGCCGCCCGGCAAAAATTCTCGAAAAAATGATAAACTATTGACGGTGGGAATATCTTTAAAGGGTTTAGCATTTTCCCATTCAATTTTTCCCAAAGACTCATCATTTGTCTCATTTTCTACTGCTCTCTTGACAGCCGTGGATTGTAAACGTAACTGCGTATGTGTAACTTATTAATTAATTAATTTGTTTTTTTTTTAATAATTTCTTATCGTTTACTTACTGTAACTTGTTTTTGTTGCTGTTTAATTAATGGCAAATTATATAGTTTTGCCTCATTGAATATAAATTTATTATTAATAATGATGCTGCAATTTTTTAATTTCAACATTTTGCTTGAACTGATTTAACAACTAACGATCTTGATACTCAAACTTATACTGAGTGTATATTCTATATGATAATTTTCTAAATGCCATTTGAAAAATTTGTTTAGTTATTTTATAAAAAGCTCTGTTTCACACACTTGTTAATTATTAATTTATCTTTGGCTGATAGTTGCTCATAGTTGCGCTCTTATCAGGCTGTTTGGTTAGAAGCTTTTTTAGCAAAGCTTTTAATAGTTTTAGATATTTTGTTTTCATTTTTGTTTGTTACGAATGTTTAGAAAAAATACAAAACAAACAGAGAATAACAAGGAAGTGTTCCTCTAAAATGCTGATGTATAATAAGTTTTTTGTAATGCCACACATTTACCGATATGACACAAAAATATCTACTTAAAGCGGGAGGGAACTAACACGTGACTAGACCTTAAGATTTACTATGAAATAGACCTCTCACTTTAACTTGGCGATTTCTTAGGAATGGTCAATTGACACTGATGCTCTGTGATAGATGCTAATTCAGTGCCAATTACTATATCTTTGTAAATTGTCCATTTTTTACAGTTTTAAATCAGTTACGTTTCCCTTATTCACCAGTTACGATTCCTAACTTATTGTACCACTTCCAATTTGACAAAGTCGTGAGATGAAAACAATTGCAGTATTTGTCACCTGGATTTATTGAAATGTTAACCGTGACAATGCTGTCCAATTAATCAATTTTCGATCACTCTTTAAAGCAGTGCAACCACTATCACGGAGATCAGCGAGTGATGTTGACATACAGTGTTAAATCGAAGCTGGTTTATCGACGACCACTTTAAGCTTCACTTAACCGCAAAGAAAATATCTAGAAGACCCGAAAATTTGAGTCAACCGTAAAAAAAAAATATGTAGAGGTGTGATAGTACACGATTTAGACGTCCAGTTTGTAGGCTTCGAACGCGAAATTTGCTGCTGCCAAAAACTCATAGTACAGTCTTGCTTAATCGAAATGCCATCGGCTTTTAGCCAACAAAAAGTCCGCTATGCAAATGGTTACTGGTAATGTTCTATCGATGATATGAGCAACTCTTTAACTGATAAATAGAAAATGTTGCTTATACGTCACGAAAAAAGCGGATCTTGGTTAAGGTATTGCAGATACCATAGTGATAAATTAAAGTTCTAATTCAATTTAGTCGGCTTCAGTTCTTGATCGAATTGGATTTTTAAGCCTTCAACCAGGACCGTAGCGAAAAATTCGTTATTTTGTTTGCGAATGTTGTCGGCAATAGCGACGGACTAAGCACACTATATATTGCTCGAAGTACAGAAATAACATTTTTCACACAACACTGATTTTCGTAATACAGCTGAATAATTTGGAGACGTTGTTGTGGTTTGAGTTAATTCAACATGAAATGTTAAAAATCTATGCATATAATAAAATAGTAACTCATTTTCTGGCTTTATCTGTCTGTCTATCTTTTTTTATGTTCGCATCACGTAAAAACGACTGGTTGGATTTTAACAAAATTTTGTGAAGAGGTACCTTAGTATCCAGATCCCAATATAGGATACTTGTTGCAGCAAAAATATATTATTTCCAAGAGTAAGTGGAGAAAAAGCAGTGAAAGTACGCACTTATTTTAATAAGAATGAGACCCTTTGTTTAGTAAATACAGAAACCATAACAGAAGCACTAACCGATATGCTTAAACTATGCATATCGGTTACTGCACTATGCATTAAAATATACTCTTGTTAAAATTTCTGCCTTTATTACGTCGCAGTATCTATTGTAAGTTTAAATTCTTTCAAATACTAAGAGACCTTTCACAAAAAGAATTGCTAATTGGTTTCGAAATAAGAAATTTATATAGATTTTCTATTTTTATTGCTTTTTTGAGAAAAGAAGGACCTTATCTTATCAATTGGAATATCTTTCGGAAAATTATCCAAGGCTTCTCGCAGGCAGCAGAAGTCGGTGCACAAAATGTTAATTACATTTGATATTTCTAAAACTCTTAGATGCTATGATAAGTTATCCCATGATGAAAGATATTGATTTAAATTTAAAACGGAAATTTTAAGGTAAAGTGACTCATTTCCGAAATTTTATCGTTGCCCCATTTTACAAAAAAAATATTTTTTAAAATCAAAGAAATTCTTTTTGAAATGTAAAAATTGTATTTTAGCTTTCTTTACCTGGTAACTGGAACCTGATCATTCCACTGGCCAATCTAATCCATTCCAGGTTGTCTAAAAACCTATATGTTTAATGGAGACAGCCTTTAATTTTAAAATTTTTAAACTTCTTTCAAAATGGTCCCATTATCTATAAACATAACCTTCTAAAAAAGAGACAATTTTAAAAATCGATTGAGAAATGAAGGAGTTCTGCGCGGACAAACATAAATAAATCAGTCAAGTGCGAGTCAGACTGACACATGTAGGGTTCCATATTATGTTTAGTACAACTTTAAAAATAAAAGTTGATATTTGTTCATGTCTTATGGGGTACCCTTTAATTTCTCTAATATATCTTGTCCAAATATCAAGTATCTGCTTCCAACATTTAGAAGAGAAGGCAAAATTCCGCAATTTCTCGATATTTAGGGTACACCTATTTATTTTTATTAAATTTGTTTTCGTTACTTGTGGCTACAGTATTGTAAAATATAACCTGAGTAAATTTTATATTTATATAAGAACTTTTTATGAAAATATCAGGTAATATACGTGAAAAACATGTTACTGTCGGAACATCTTTTCTATAAAAATTTCGAGAGTCTACCTATTACGGTTATTATAGTGGCCATGGCAATCTATTTATGAATATATGAATAGTCTACTTATTACGATTAAAAAAATAAGGCAATATATGTAAAAAAACATGTCATTGTCGGAACACCCTTTTATTTTTAGTAATTGTCATGGCGGCTGTGGCAACTCATTTTCTATACAAATTTCAATAGTCTTCCTCTTACATATATTATTTTTTATAAATTAGTTATATATATACGTACAAATCACGGAATACACTATAATTTTTACTATTTGTTATAGGGTCCATGGTTATACACTCCTGTAAAAACTTCAAGAGTCTACCTATTATCGTTCGAAAATTTGGCCATATACATGCAAATCACGTCACTATCGGAAAAGCCTTTAATATTTCAATTTTGTACACTTGTTTTTAAACTGAACATTGTTTACAGCTCAACAAATAAAGACAATCGTAATTAACACGCCACTTAGGAACACCCTATAAGTTTTAGTATTTGTTGCTATAGTGGCCACAGGTATACATACCTTCTGTGAAAATTTCAAGGCCATATACATGCAAATTTCGTCACTATCGGAACACCCTTTAATTTTTAGGTTTATTTTGTATACTAGTTTATATAGCGAACCAGGTTTTAATTACTGTTTGAAAATTTTATGTGTATGCCTCCTACAGTTCAAGAAATAAACACATATACGAGAATAATACGTCTCTATCGGAACACCCACTATGTTTTAGTATTAGTTGCTATAGCGGCAATAGTTATACATCTTCTGTGAAATTTCAAGAGCCTATCTATTACAGTTGAAGAGATAAAAGGCGCTGACAGACGGACGGGCAGACATTGTAGTGAAAACAATAGGATTACGTTTTTACCCTTTGGGTACGGCCCCCTAAAAAGCAAAATTCAGAAGAATTCTTTTTGTGAAGTCGGTTAAAAATTGTGTCGAGTTCGTTGTTGTACTTATTTGGAAGTTCTGTCTATCATTTATTTGGCCTTGTTTGCGGCGCGGAAAGCTGAGCCATTAGTATTTGAATATGACTGCGGTCATGTGATGGCCGCAATAGTGCTTTCTTCAGTGGTCTGCCCCATGTTGTTATCTATTATATCCAAAGTTGATAATTTGTGTACAATATATAATGCAATTTTATGGATTTCATAATACTGAAAACTTGGCAGCACCTTTTATTTTTGTAAACTAGAAATTTTAGAGACTATTTACAAAATTCTACAATAATAGAATTTTATATAAAGCCTATCTTGTATCACTATACAGATTCTTAAAATTTTGTGTAAAATGGCAAATTCGTCGTCGACGACGACGTCGCGCGCACTGCTAGATTATGATAATAGAGAAAATTCAAGCTGAGTACAAATGATAAGAGAGTTGCCAAATCTACAATCTATGTGCCTCTATCACAAGCGGAAAATGCAACCCTGAAAATATTAAATAAAAATGCATATGAATCAATATTTTTATGTAATAATTCTCGAAATTAAAAGTAATTTTAAATAATATGAAATTAAAAACTGCATAATGAAATAGACCAGAATTCATTTTGATCTTATTACTAAATCTTAATCTAATTTCTCAGTAATCCAAATCGGTAAATTTGAACTTCAATGGTATATTGGGTACATTTAACCAGAGGCCTTTAAAGGCATTTTCTGTGGAATAATTGAACTCAATCTGATAGTTGCGCACCATTCGAGCGATGCCTAATTCCAGTTCCATTTCAGCAATACGTCGACCTATGCAACTGCGAGCTCCAAAGCCAAATGGTAAATGTACAAAGGGTGTGCTGGGCTTTGGAGGATATTCAGAGCCATTTTTCGCTTCTCTATTGGACCTAAGCCAACGTTCGGGTAAAAACTCATTTGGACGAGGATAATGTTTGTTATCACGTATCAAAGAAGTAAAACACAAAGCGACCACTGTACCCTTCGGTACTCTGTAACCACTTATGACCACATCGTTGACAAGAGCGCGGGCGTTACCCACAGTCAAAGGATACATGCGTAGAGACTCCTTAATACAGGCTCTCAAATAGGGCATATTCCTCATAGCATTCTCATCAAACTCGGAATTTTTCTTTGGTAAAACTGATAAAATTTCTTGACGCAATTTCTCTTGCTTGTCGGGATTTTTGGCCATGCATAACATCAACCCCGTAAATGTAGAGCTTGTCTGAAAGTAGTATGTAAAATATACAAAAATAAAAATTTATATTGAATATTGTACCGTATCCACACCCGCCATTAACATGTCCATTGCCATAACTGTGGCAATCTTTTTGTCGATTTTAATCAATTTCTCCAATACACTCTTTTCATGTTCTGGCTTTTCGGGCACACCATTTTTATGTTCTTGCTCTAAGCATTCAATGGCCTCATTTACATACAAACTAGTGACACTTGTAATTTTATCCAAACACTTCATGAGTTTTTTAAATGTTGGTGTTTTATAATATTTCCATATTGAGGGTTTAAATTCTATCTCCAATGAATATACAAAAAAATCGTTTAGTGCCTGAAATAGTTCTTTGGCATGGGGGTTGTCACGAGTTTTAGTGATTATACCCCATTGTTTGTCCAAGGCCACAACAGAAACAGATTCCAAGGTCCAGCGATTAATTTCTTCGTGAAAGCTGTCGGGTACTTCAAGGGTTTTTGGATCTCGTATTTGACGTATCCTGAAATTGAAAGTTTATGTAGATTGATATATAAAAAATCCATTAAAAAACTACAGGATTGAAGTGTTTGGCAAATAGTTTATTTTGTTCGGCTCAAGGTTAAACACAACAATGGCAGTCTTAAAAATATTGTTACAAAAGTAACGATTTAATTATTTATAACAACTGAAACCAAATAGGTAATAATTATCTTTACAACAAAACAATAATTCTGCATACCCGAGCAAACTCCTGAGAGACTGTGTACCCCAGGGTTGGTAAATGAAATTTTCAAATTGTACCAACTGGTTTTTTAAATTGTACTTTTTGCACTGCAATGGTACTAAACAAATTTTGGTTGTGAATTTAAATTTATCCTTTTATCGGCAGGCGAGTCATTCGGCAATGACACTCATTTGTGTGCATAGTTACGGAAACAGTACCAGTTAAGTAGCTAACTGATAGAATTAGTTTTTGCAGGCAAGTGTTAAACTTAGGTTAGTAGCAGCATTCTGAAGACTTCTGAGATTGTAATGAAATGAAATAAAAAATACAGGCAGTCGTTTGGACTGCCGATAGATGAGAAAACTAATAACGCTTATAGTATAATAAATTTGCTAAGTGGTTACCACCTTGGTCACGAGTTCAATACTCTGTCGTGGCAACATCAATTTTTCTGATATGTATTAATTTCTCTTTATAATAATGCATATCACAGTGCCCTCCTTCGCCGGTATACAATTGCAGTGTTGCCATGAGTGAAGCTTTACTATCACACTAACCATAGGTCTTATTTACTGCTATCCCTTTCCAAAGGAAGTAACACAGTTAATATAGGCATTAATTGCCTGAGTGTTACTTCTCTTTAAAAAAAAGTTGTAGTTGATACTTCACATTGATAAGTTAATGTGTAGGAATTGGGATTTTTGTAAAACGCGTTCCAGGCAGCCTGTTTATCTAATTTTCAAAATGAAGTGTAAATAACGTTTTTAACTAAAACACCACTTAAAGTAGATGGATGCAAATAATGCTGAAGATGGATGTAGCGATCTAGAAAATGCAGAAAATTTTCCAATCTGTTCTTTAAAATTAATCACTTTATTTGTAATAAAAAACTTTCTTTCAACAGACAAAATAAAACGAATTTAAGCCTGACTTCAAAATTACATAAGTACATACATATGTGTGTTAATAAATAGTTCGAATATTAAAATTAAAATATTATTTACAATAATTTTATAAAAAAAATACTTACTTTTTATACTCTACTCATTTTAACAAGTTATATTTAGCAATGCAAAGTGAAAAGTGATAAGACAGCAGTGTAAAGATGATTAAATGCTTTGTGGAACACTTTTCACACTCACTTTGCAAGAATGCACAAAGACTTTACAAGGGGTGCAAAGTCTTTGCAAAAATTTGCTTAGCGTAAAGTAATCACTTATCACTTTTCCAAAAAATGTAATTTGATAAGTGCAAAGTGAAAAGTTGATAAGTTGTTTGTGGAATAGGGCCCTGATCCTTAATTTTTTACAATTAATTGAATGTTTGTATAATAAAAATCCTTAGACACACAAATACTTTTATAATCGTTCAAACTTACCTGTCAATAAACTCCTTATTGACGTTTGACATTTTCTGCAAATATAAACGAACATTTTTGGGTTGCATCAACACAGGATTGACGGCAGAACGAAATATACCCCAGGTCTCACCTTGTCTGAAGAATTTAAGGAAATTGAATTAATAATACACTGTATTAGTATTATGTATTAGTATTAGGAGAATCTTACGTCGATATTATACCCTCAACTCCTTGAAAAAAGTCGGCTCGATGGACATGACGATGATATTGTAAGGCTTCAGAACCGGGACGATTTGGCCAAATGCCTTCATTGCGTAAAACCTTTTCAAAGTCATCTACATTATGGGTAATAACAAACCCTTTGCGACTAAAAATGCCCGGTAAACGGGCCAGATTTCCGAAATCATTTTTAAAAGCCAACAGCAATTGTGTGGAATCTAAATTGGCATATTTACCGCCCGGTAAAAATTCTCGAAAAAATAATAAACGATTGACGGTGGGAATATCTTTAAAGGGTTTAGCATTTTCCCATTCAATTTTTCCCAAAGATTCATCATTTGACTCATTTTCTACTGCTCTCTTGACATCCGTGGATTATAAACGTAACTGTATAATTAACCCTTTAACTGCTTAATTTTGTAGCGATAAATGTTTTCTGCCGGCTTAATTATTTTTCAGCGATGACGAGTATAGTCGACGAAAACAGAGTAAAACTTTTTTGCTGTATAATTTTACAAATTGTGACAAAAAAGTCAAGCGTTGTCTGTTGGTTTTTAGAGAAAATCTTAATTGTTTACGTTGTAAAAAAACACATTTTATTTCATTGATAAAAACTATACATTACGAAGATTTAATTTTTGCATTACAGAAATGAAAACAAAAAGTATAAAAAACCAAATGAATTTCAAGAAAATAAATTTTTTTAAAAGCTCTTTATTTGCCTTGCTAAAATAAAAAAAAATATTGTTGGTTCAGTGATTTATAATGCGAATGCAATTTTTTATGTTCATGACGAGTATACTCGACATTATGCAAAAAAAAATTTGTTTTGCCATGACGAGTATACTCGCCATAAACAGTTAAAGGGTTAATTAAATTACTTTTTTGCGTGATAATTTCTTATCGTTTACTTACTATGCTTAGGTTTTGTTGCTTTTTAATTAATGCCAAATTGTATAGTTTTGCCTCATTGAATATTAATTTATTATTTAATATGATGCAGCAATTTTTAAATTGCAACATTTTGCTTGAACTGACTTTACAACTGACGATCTTAATACTCAATCGTATACTGAGTGCATTTTAAATATAATGATTTTCTAAACACAATTTCGAAATTTGTTTATTTATTTAAAAAAAAAAGCTTTTTTTCGCACGCTTGTTTAGAGATATTATTAATTAATTTATCTTTGGCTGATATCATAGTTGCACTCTTACCAGGCTGTTTGGTTAGAAGCTTTTTTAGCAAAGCTTTTAATAGTTTCACATATAGTGAATTCATTTTTGTTTGTTACGAATGTTTAGAAAAAAAAAAACAAACAGAGAATAACAAGAAAGTGTTCCTCTAAAATCCGGATGCACAATAAGTTTATTTGTAATGCCACAGGGTACTAACACGTGACTACAGCTTAAATTCATTTCTAACACTTACTATGAAATAGACCTCTCACTTTAACATCGTGATTTCCTAGGAGTGATCAATTGACTCTGATACGATACTCTGTGGTAACTCAGTGCCAGTTTTAAATCAGTTACATTTCCTCTATTTACCAGTCATGATTCCTAACTTCTTGTACTACTTCCAATTTGACAAAGTCATGAGAAGAAAACCATTGCAATACTTGGCACCAGTAACCAGCTGCTGTCACTCTCGAATCGAAAAACTTTTTACATGAAGCGGGGGAATTGAATTAAAACTAACGTAAATTGAAACAAAAATTTGTTTCTCACTTAAAAGTATTTCTGTAAGTTCACTTTTAGAAAACAATCGTAATTTCAGTTATTTTAGTTATTGAAACGTTGTGAGTAAAAGTGTTTTTGTAACAATGTTTTACAGTTTTACAGTACACTATTCAAATACTAAAGCAGAGCACAGAGGGATATTTTGCCAATCTAGCCGGATATTAGGCCAAAAATTAATTTTAAGAGATGTAAAAATTTAAATTTAAACAAATTCTGCATCGAGTAGTGAATTTTTAAGGCTTTTGCTCGAAATTTGTCGTTTTGGGACACTGTTAAAATCAGGAAAGTTGAGTAAACTGCATACGTTTCTATTGACTCTTTACGATTTCGAGAGGTTTGCAATATATTTTTTTGTGTGAATAAAGATTTTGTATTGATTTTTTTTCTATGAGAGGTTATGTTAGCAGCTACTTATATTACTTTTTAGAAAAAATTTTTTTTAAATTTTTATGACAAAAAAAGATTTTTTTTTATTAAAAAAAGGATTTTTTATCAAAAAAAAAGTGAAAAGATTTTTAGCGCCATTGCAATCCTAAAAATGTTATCTATCACTATAAAATTTACGATCTCTACTTTTATATTGTAGAAAAAAACGTGCGTTTTTGAGCCATTTTTTTTCTTCTAAATTTCGCCTTTTTCTGTTTATACTTAACTTGCATAGATAGATACGAGTAAGAAACCCTTTTATGGGTATAAAATGTTTTTGGTTTCTAAGTTGTTTTAAATAAGTTAATTGTTATTATTTTAAATAAAATTTATTATTTTTTAATTTTTTTTTTATTTATTTAAATTATAAAATATACATCATAATTTCATACAGACTTTAGTAACAAATTTAATAATTATTTGTAAAAATAATTTCAGAAGACAAAAGAAATAAAACAGTCAAGTGCGAGTTAGTCTTACACACGTAGGGTTCCGTACTATGTCTAGTACGCCTTTAAAAACTCAATTTGTTAATTTTTCATGTCTTATGGGGCATCCTTTTCTTTTTAAAATCAAAGTCAAATTCGCGAAAATTGAATCGCTATTGGAACACCCTTTAAATTTTAGGAATTGTTGTTATAACGGCCATGGTAATACACTTTCTGCAAAAATTTCAGGCCTACCTATTGCGGTTCAAAAAATAAGGTAATATACGTCAAAAATATGTCACTGATGGATCACCCTTTCATTTTTGTTATTTGTTATAGTTTCCATAGTAATAAACCTCTTGTAAAAACTTCAAGAGTCTACTTATTATTGTTCATTGTTTAGGCCATATACACGCAAAACACGTCACTCTTGGAACACCCTTTAATTTTAACGTTTAATTTAATAGAAAGCGAACATAGAGTTAATTACTGTCTGCAAATTTTAAGTGGTTGCCTCCTATAGCTCAAGAAATAAACACATAATGGCAAATAACACCTCTCTTTCGGAACACCCGATGAGTTTTAGTATTTATTGCTATAGTGGCCACAGTTAACCACCTTCTGTGAAAATTTCAAGAGTCTACCTATTATGGTTAAAAACTTAGACCTTATACATGCATTTCAAGCCACTATGGGAACACCCTTTAATTTTTATTTTTATTTTTTAGACTTGGTTATAAAGCGAACTAAGTTTTAATTACTGTTTTTAAATATTGAGTACATGCCTCCTAGAGTTCAAGAAATAAACACATATTCGTGAATAACACCTCGCTATCGGAACACCCTTTAAGTTTTAGTATTTGTTACTATAGCGGCCACATCTATACACCTTCTTTGAAAATTTCAAGCGTCTACCTATTATGGTTCAAAACTTAGGCCTTATACATGGAAATCACACCACTATCGGAAGACCCTTTAATTTGTAGGTTTATTTTTTTATACTTGTTTATATAGTGAACTAAGTTTTAGGTACTGTTTTTAAATCTTGAGTCTATGCCTCCTACAGTTCACGAAATAGGCACATATTTTTGAATAACACCTCTCTATCGGAACACCCTATAAGTTTTAGTATTTGTTGCTATAGCGGCAACATCATCTGTGAAAATTTCAAGAGTCTACCTATTACGGTTCCAGAGATAAAAGGCGCTGACAGACACACAGACGGACAGACATTGTAGCGTAAACAATAGGGTTACGTTTTTACACTTTGTGTACGGAACCCTAAAAAATTTAACAATTAAGGAAATTTATAATATTGCCTTGCGGTGCTCCAGAACAAACATTTATTGGTTTAGATATGTGGTTTTTAAAAAGTACATTTTGTGTTTCTATCATTTAGATAAGATTTAATCCAATTTAGACTATGTGCAGAAAAGACCAGCATATATAGCTTATTAAGGAGAAAATTAATAAGCTATAAATGACATCAGTTTGTTGATATTTCGCGAATTCTTTATTGACTAACGGAGCTGCTCAAAGTCGACAATTTTTTAGAAAGTAAAAAAAAAGGGTGATCTTGAAAAAATAAATGTACTTTAGAATTAAAGTGTCAGAAACATTGCCGTTTGATTACTACTTTTTTGGTATTTTTTTAAGGTATGTTTGTTTTTTATTAAAAGAAGTAGTAAAATGTTTAGCAGATGCCCTACTTTTTCGGCAGTAGCCGCTTATTAGACACCGTATATTTAGGTCATTTTTACAAATAAAATAGAGCACATCTAAAAATGGTGAAATATGGTCTCGCCCATATTTTCTGCGCATATTTTCTACATAATACTTTAACAATAATTTAACTAAGTTTGCCCGCCGCAAGTTGCCGATGTAGGTGAAATAAGAAGAAACCTGTTACAACCTCATAGCCGATACGAGAAAAATGTTTTTCTCATTTTTAAAGTACATATGTAACAAAGATGTGTGCAAAATGTGAAAAGAAATAAAATAGGGTTTCCAAATTTTTTTCACTGCAGCAATTTTAGGGTAAAATAAAGTTACTCGTCGCATATTTTTATTGCTTCTTGTTAAATAATAAACAATATCTTGCTCTACCAAACAGGTAGGCATAACTATTGCAATTTTTTTTATTTATTTTAATTTAAAAACACCTGTTATAAAAGAAGGCAAATTATGTAGTTTTAACCCTTTTTTTATTTTTAATAAATTAAACCGTAATTGTATAATGCAGCCAGTTAAGTTTTTACTTTCTAAAACTAGTGATCAGTAACAGAACTTATACAATTTTATTTTATAGTGCGAAAATAGCATTTACCAATTTAGAATTGTTTGAGTTATTCAGAAACTCAGATAATGAAAATGCTTTTAAATTGGCTATTGTGGAAAAACTACGCGATATACTAGGATACCACGAAATGGATGTTCATAGCAAAATTCACTTCGTTTTTCTAACAATTAAAAAAAATGGCTTAACTCACACCATACGAAAAAAGCATTTATGAAAAACAACCCAGACTGGCTAAATGGAGTTACAACTTTTAAAAACATCGAAAAACCGCATGCATCCTCTGACAGCAAAAGAGGAACCCCTGCAAAAACTATAAACGAGTGTTCTGAGTACACAAGAAAAGGTAAACTTGAAAATTCCACAAAAGATATATCTAAGTCGCCTCTTTCAGAAGCATTATGTCTTAAGTTTGTAAAAGATAAAGATAATTCAAGGTCCGACATTACAAAAGCTGTGGTGCTTGCAAGCCCAGTTCGACTGCAGAGAATCAAAGGGAGTATTCCTACTCCACCAAATGCTTTACCCACAAAGTATAATATGAAAGAAGCCTTAGCGTTGTTTATGGAATTGGGATTGTCAAAGAAAAAATATTCTACTTTACGAAGCTCTTTAAAGAATCATAATGTAAATATTCTTTCTGGATACAAAAAGATTACATCCGCCAAAAAAGAAGCAGTGCCATCTAATGTAAAGGTTACTAAAGTATCGGTAAAGGTAAAACTGCAAGACTTAATGGATCATACAGCCAAACGCCTTATTCAAAGTTTGCCTGAAGAGGAAGCAGTATCACTTCCAGATAGGCTTACTAATTTTGATAAATAAATGAGATGTGATGGATCATCCGGTCAAAGTGCTTACAAACAAACAATATCGACAAATGACAGAACTATTACAGATACAAATATGTTTATGGCTTCAGTAGTTCCTTTACTACTGAGAAGTGAAATCGCTGAGCATTGGAAAAATCCTCGGCTATTATCAGTTCATTTTTGCCGTCCGATATTTTTTCAATATGCAAAAGAGTTTTCAGAAATAATCAAATCTACAGTGAACGATATAAAAAAGCAAATTTCGGAACTAAAGCCTTCTGTTATTGAAATAAAGAATGAAAAAGTGTTTCGATTGATTATAAATTTTTTCTTACAATGATTGATGGCAAAGTCTTAAATGTAATACAAGATACCTCGTCAACTTTAAAGTGTGCAATTTGCAAAAAGTCACAGAAAGACTTTCAAAATTTTTATGACTCAAGTGATGAGCAAAATTATGAATATGGAATTTCTCCATTATATGCCAGAATTAGGTGCATGGAGTTTATTTTAAAACTAGCGTATAAAATTCCCCGTGAAGGTGAATGTTTTGATATGAACGCAACACAAAAAGAAAAACTATCTGCTCGAAAATAATTATACAAAATGAATTTCTTAAGAAGCTTGGGCTGAAAGTAGACTACCCAAAGCAGGGGTATGGAAATACTAGCAATGGTAATATGTCCAGAGCATTTTTTGAAAATGATGAGCTAATAGCCTGAATTACTGGGGTCGACAATAATATTATAAAAAGGTTGGCAGTTATCCTAAATCTTATAAACTCTAGAGAAATGGTAAATGGCCAAAAGTTTGATGATTATGCATCAAAAACTTCCCAACTTTTAGCTCAAATGTACGCTGAGAAGAAACTTACTTCTACGGTTCATAAGATTTTGGCTCATGGTAAAAGTTTAATTGAATATCAATGCTTACCGATTGCAGAGTTGTCAAAAGAAGCCCAGGAATGCAAAAACAAAGACTACAAAAAATGTAGATACACGATTACTTGCAAAATTTTACGGATTAGAAAGAATGCGGATCTTTCCAATATGTTGGCGGCCTCTTCAGACCCACTAATTTCATCACGAAGACATGTAACTTCCATTTAACTGGAAAAATTATCCAATTTAAATGTAATTTCTGGAGCACCCTGTACCTCTAGCGGTATTTTGAAGCCTAAAGTGTCCTCTGTCAATATCTTTTTAAGTCTTTAAAATATATTAACTATTTCAAAAGTTATGATTTTTGCGACGAAAAAAGTCAAAAGGCGCCACTGTGTGTCGTTAACTGTAAAAGGTTGGTAATGGTTGAGCATCCTTTTCTAAGGCCATGTTGATACGGCGATATTAAATGCGATATGTTGTGGCTTAGAAAGATGCAGATGAATTTTTGAAGAAGGATAGGTATCGAACTTAGTTTTGCAATACCTCATTAGTTTTTTGCATGTGACTTACTGCCAGATTTAAATAAAGTAATGATATATGAGCTTTTCCATTGACTAGGAACATAGCCACATCTGATGAGTTGAAGATTATGGACAAAGGTTTGGACAAACTAGCTGCACAGTACCTCAGTAAACAGTTGGGTATACCATCCGGTGTAGGGTTAAAAGTTGTTTTAAGTCTTTTGAATTCGAACCCTATTTGTAATGTAAATTATTTATTATCTATACATATAATAAAACTGCCTGTCTGTCTGTTTGTGTTCACATCACGTAAAAACTACTGGATAAATTATAAAAACATTAGTATCGTGTTGCAAATATAGGAAATTTTTTTCGTAGCAAAAGTACGCAATTTTACCGATTCAATGGTACTGCAAACTTAGCAGCAACTTTTATTTTTGTCAGCGGGTACTTTAAAACACTATTTACAGGTACACGATAATAATTTTTCGCTGTGTTTGGGAGTTATCACGCCAACTGTCCCAATCCAATCGTTTATATTATAGTTTAATTATTATAAAGGAAAATCGCTGAAAAATCCCTTCACCTCAATCGATCGTGTTTTCTTTTCGAGATTTCATAATGATCAACGGAGTTTATGTTGATATTTTAAAGAATGAATCAAATCCCAGTGCTTTAAAATTCTATGCTATTGATGAGTTTGAACACAAACTTTATCATTATAATCACCCAAATCACAAATCGTAACCCTGTAGTACAGCTCAAGTAATAAATCCCAGCTAGAGTGAGTTATTTCTAAATGCTCACAAGAGGTAAATAATGCCCAAATAGGGCACACAAACTATGAGCAGCAAAATAATACATTTTAGGTAATCAAGCAGGCAAATATTTGAAAGAAATCAAACTATGAAAACATTTATTTGACAGTGCAAAATCTGATCACATTTTTTAAAACTTATGAAATTCGCTGAGAAATAAGTGCTTTATTTCAAAATTTTTAATTTTTTCTATTAATGAAAACATTTATTTGAGAATATGTAATTGTATCTGGGGCATTTGGGTTTGCGGCACCTATTACCCTACTCCAATCGTGTTCAAGCTTTACAATTGACTTAACTTTTTATCACTATTAAATTTTGAAATTGAAAAAAAATATTTTTTCGTTCCACCCTAATGTGTATAGATTCAAATCTGCTATTACCAGACAAATTCTAGTCCGTTCAGAAGTTGTATCAATTTAAATTCTATACTTTATTTAAAAAAAAAATCACTTAATAGAAAGTAATAAATTTCAACCTGTATAAAAATGTGTATAAAAATGTATACCATTCAAAAATTTCTTTTAATAATTCTCGAAATTAAAAGTTTATTTTAAATAATATGAAATTAAAAAACTGCATAATGAAATGGACCAGAATTCACTTTGATCTTATTACTAAATCTTAATCTAATTTCTCAGTAATCCAAGTCGGTAAATTTTAACTTCAATGGTATATTGGGTACATTTAACCACAGGCCTTTAAAGACATTTTCTGTGGAAGAAGTAAAACACAAAGGGACCACTGCACACTTCGGTACTCTGTAACCACTTATGAGCACATCGTTGACAAGAGCGTGGGCATTACCCACAGTCAAAGGATACATGCGTAGAGACTCCTTAATACAGGCTCTCAAATAGGGCATATTTCTCATAGCATTCTCATCAAAATCGGAATATTTTTTTCTGGTGAAACTGTTAAAATTACATGACGAAATTTCTCTTGCTTGTCAAGATTTTTGGCCATGCATAGCATCAACACTGTGAATGCATCAAGATGCATATAGAAAGAAGTCTTACCGTATCTACACCTCTCATTAACATGTCCATAGCCATAACTGTGGCAATCTTTTTGTCGATTTTAATTAATTTCTCAAATACACTTTTTTCATGTTCTGGTTTTTCAGGTACACCATTTGTACGTTCTTGCTCTAAACGCTCAATGGCCTCGTTTACGTAGGAACTAGTAACAAGTGTAATATTATCCAAAGCCTTCATTACTTTTTAAAATGTTGGGGTTTTATAATATTGTTACGAAAGAAGAATTTATTCATTATAAGCTCTGAACAACAATACTCTCTAACAACAACAACAACATTAATGGTTTATTTTCTTACAATGATGGAAGAAAGAAACGCCTCATACAAATTTTCGCATTTACGCATATACACACACAGATTAAATAAACACTCTTCTGTTAAATGCACAGCCAAATACATAAATCCAAGCATAAACAAATAAACAGCCACACATACAGGTATAAAGAAATAAATAACCACACAAACAGAAAACAAGAGCAATAACAATCGAACCTGCCAGACCTGTCTGGAATAGAACATTCTGGTGCTTTTAAATCACCTATATAAGTGAATCGTGCTGGCGAGTAGTATGGCAGTATTAATTTAAAAGTAAAAGAGTTCAGTTGTCGAATTTTAAGAGTGTTTAACAGTTTGCTGCATTTTTTTAACAGTGGTATTGATAAATAAAGTGACTTACAGTAAAAGTAATAACAGTGTGTATTTATTTTGCAATTAAAAGAACCCAACATAAAGTAAAAACGTAACAATATTTCCATATTGAAGGTTTGAATTCTATCTCCAATGAGTAGACAAAATAATCATTTAATGCCTGAAATAGCTCTTTGGCATGAGGATTGTCACGATTTTTAGTAAATATACCCCATTGTTTGTCCAAGGCCACAACAGAAACAGATTCCAAGGTCCAGCGATTAATTTCTTCGTGAAAGGTGTCGGGAACTTCGGGGCTTTATGCGTCTTGTATTTGACGTATTCTGAGAAAAAAATCATACGATTAAGTTTTTAAAAACAATATTATCCCAGTTGCTAAGAAGTAGTAAAAAATTGTATGTAAAAAAATTGGTAGGACAGCCTTTATCTGCGGTTTCATAATAAATTTCGCAAAATCTGATCGATAGATAGATTTCTTACTTTAAACTCCAATAAAGAGTTCTGTTTTTTTGAATTGCGTTGCGCCTTTTATGGCTTTATGTCAATTTGGCGCTCATGAGGAGTAGAGGTAATGCTTTCGTTGACACCTAGATCATTCAGAGATGGCGCACAGTCCATGTGATTTAGTTGTTCCTTCTTCCAATATATCATTGCACAAACGAAGGTGTCTTAAGCGTTTCCATTTTTCTTTGCGGAACCTTTAATGAACCAAACATTTTTAGCTTTTTCGTGTTAATTTACTTCAACACTAATAAATTTGTTGATCTGATTTAAACCTATATCTAATGCAAATAAAAGAAAAATTGGGTCATAAATTGTAACGGTTCTTCGTCCAGCCCTATCCAAACACAATTAATTGTAAAATTTTTCGAAGTGCAAAAGCATCAATTGAAAAACTATAACTCCATCCCTTGGGTATACACTCGAAAAAGGATTTGATAGCTCTGTGACTCTCTGTGGTATTATCTACTTTTTTAAAAATATAAATTTTTTGGAACATATCTTCCCGTTTTGGAAGTCAGCTGTTAATTTTTTTTGTTTGAAATTTTGTAAGTTTGTTTGCATAGAAAAAACCTTTTGTACCAATTAAAGGTTTTAATTTGTTTTAAATTAAAGTGTAAAATTTTAATTAATTTCTTAATTAATTTAAATACATGGTAGTTAAAAATAGAACAACTAAGTTTCCTAATTAAATAAATAAAGAATCAATTAATTATTTAATTAAATGTTAATCTGAAACCATAAAAAATCTTTAAATTAAATTTGCCAGTTTAAAAGAAAAGTAAATACAACTGCAATTTGAATTTTTATTTGTTGCAAATTTTACCTTTTTACATATGAAAAAGGCAACGGAAAAAAATCATTAACAGGCCAGGTTTGATAAATCAGTACAGATTCATTTTATTTCTTTTTTACCCTTCACCACAGGTGGAAAGAGTATACATATAAGTTTGTCAATTTGTACAATATTTATTTCGACCCTATAAAGTATATTCTGAATCGTTATACATAGCAGTTGATTAGCGATTTTTTTACAAAAAATTTTCAATAAAATTTTTACAAACAAATTTGGATAAAATTTATAATAAAATAATTAATAAATAATTAATTTAATTAATAAAAATTAATAATAATTAATAAAAATTTTTATAAAAATTTTCGATAAAATTTTTACAAAAAATTTTCGGTAAAATTTTTACAAAAAATGTGCAAAAAGCTATCGATAAAATTTTTACAATAAAGTGTTAATAAAATTTTACAAAAAAATTTCGATAAAAATTTTCCAAATTTGCGATAAAATATTTACAAAAAAATTTTAATAAAATTATATATAGTTATAAATTTTCGATAAAATTTTGGCAAAAAATTTTCGATAAAATTTTTAAAACAAATTTTCGATAAAATATTTACAAAAAAATTCGATATAATTTTTAAAAAAAATTTTTACAAAATTTTACAAAAAAAATTTCTATATATTTATATTATACTAGCTCCGGCCACACACGTTTTGTGCATCCTATCAATATTTTGTTCGAGTTTACTGTTAATGTAATCCACACTAAATTTTAAGACTTCTTATTTTATAGTGCTTCACGTATACTTATTTTCTATATATAAAATTGTAAAATATATATCAAATTCTAAAATTCTAAAAATTATTGCTTCCAAAAACAAAAAGTACGGAATTTTACCGATATGCATCGATAAAATTGCGTACTTTCACTGATTTTTCTCCACTTTCGCTTGGAAATAAGATATTTGTGCGGCCAAAAAGGAATCAAGATACTAAGATACTTCCCCATAAAATTTCCATCCAGTAACTTTTACGTGATGCGAACACAGAAAGACAGAGAAAGGAAAAAAGTTACTATTTTACTATATCTATATGTATGGATTTGTAATAAGGGAGTTGAAAATCATAAAAGTAAAAACCAAATGTATATATATATGTTATTGTAAAATTGGGAAACATAACAAAGTAAGGGAATATTTAGCATTACTATGGTGAAGGGTATAAACGATTTAGCATGGCCGAATATAGCACTCTTACTTGTTTCTTTCCACTTACAAAAATTAGTTTGACCGTCAAATAATTTTAAATAAAATTAAAACTTGTGCATTGATTTTGAATAAAATATGTCGCTATTTATTTGGAACACTATTTATTTGCAGAAAAGGACGGAAATATTTTTATGTTTTCTATTTTTCACGAAAGTTTAAGAAACAGTGGTCGAATTCGCATGAAATTTTTTTTTTTTCATAAATTGTTTATTGTATCTTCAATATTTTTGAACTAACAATAATTACTCATATCTTAAGTCTAGAATAAAAATATACTTTTTAAGTCCAGCCAGTGCTAGACAAAAATAATGTTTGTTTCACGGATTTTGAAATCATTTGCGGGTCATCCCTTTAATGTACGGCCAAGAAAAGCAGTATCTCTTCTTTTTAGTCGAATGTAACCAGGTTCGTTCAGCATGTTACGCGCTAAAGGGTTTGGATGAGATTCAAGCCTCTTTAGATATGTGACTGCATGTTTCGCTATTTCTGTTTTAACTGATGGCATGTTTAGGTCTTTGTGGATGTTCGAATTTTTTATATACCAGGGAGCAGATGTAATCATACGTAGTATCTTATTTTGGCGCCTTTGAATTTTTTCTACATTGCTAGCTGAGTCAGTGCCCCATAACTGAATCCCATAGCACCAAATTGGTTTGAGGACCGACTTGTACAGTAGAAGTTTACAATCTAAGCTCAGGGTGGAGTTTCTGCCAATAAGCCAATTTAGTTGTACTACTTTTAGTTTCATTTGTGTTAACTTGAAGTCAATGTGGCTTTTCCAAGTAAGGCGACGGTCAAGATGTATACCCAGGTATTTAACGTCTGAAAGCTGTGGTATCATTTGGTTATTTATGCGAATAGGAGGGCATGAGTCCCTACGCAGTGTGAAAGTTATGTGAGTGCATTTTTGTTCATTCACTTTTATTCTCCATTTTTCTAGCCATTTTTCCAAATTGAGTATGTGGTCGTGTAAAATTTGTGTTGCTTCTTGGGCACTTTCATGAATACTTAAGAAAGCTGTGTCATCTGCAAAAGTTGATGTGTGGACTAGGGTGCTAATTGGCATATCCGATGTGTACAGTAAATATAAAATTGGTCCCAAAATACTACCTTGGGGAACTCCGGCTTCAATGAGCTGTGGCGAGCTTAAAAAGTCACCTTCTTTTAGTAAAAACTTGCGATTCGTTAAATAATCTTTTAAAAGCTTATACAAGTTTTCGGGCAAGTTCAACTTTAGCTTAAATATTAGGCCTTCGTGCCAAACCTTATCGAATGCTTGAGAAACGTCGATAAAGAGCGCAGAACAGTATTTTTTTTCTTCAAAGGTCGTTTTAATTACATTTACTAATCTGTGTGTTTGTTGGATCGTACTATGTTGTTTTCTGAAGCCGAATTGATGGTTCGGAATGCATCCTTTCGCGCTAAGTATTGGCTTCAGCTTAGTTATTAATATTCTCTCAAATAACTTTGACACGTTAGATAAAAGGCATATAGGTCTGTATGATTCTACTTTTGTGTGGTCTTTACCTGGTTTAGCAATCATAGTTATCAAAGAGACCTTCCACTCTGTGGGAAAGTACTCAAGACGTAAGATGGCATTAAAAACAAACAGAATAATTCTGCGACCTATACGGGGCAACTCAACTAACATCTTGTTACTTGTTTTATCAACGCCAGGGGCTTTTTTGGTGTTTAAATCCGCTATTGCCCTTTCAATATCGCTAAATTCAAATCTTAGGGGTACTACGGCACTAGTCTCTACTGATGGCAACTCAGCTATATCAGTACATACATTTGTGGTGAAAACCTTCTTCAAATGTCCAACAAACAAATTGCCTTTTTCGGTATCATTCCTTGCCCAGTTTCCACAAGAAGTTCGCAAGGGAGGCTTACGTACGAGCGGTCTTTTAAGGTTCCTACAAGCACGCCATAATGAATAATCTGATTGTGCAGTTGCGTCGAGGTCTTCCAAGTAATTTTTCAGAGATGCTACTCTTCGAGATTCTAGCAGTTGTCTTAGCCGTTTCGTGCAATCTTTAAGTCTAGATTTGAGTTGAGGAGATCTGTGTGCTTGCCACTCTCTTCTAATTTTCCTTTTTTCAGCTAAGAGCCGCTCGACATCTACAAAATAAATTTGATTGTATCTAGCTGGTTGTCTGGTTTCTGTCGCATGTTGGGCAGCTGATTTAAGGTTGTGATCAAAATAAATTAGACTCTGGTCCACATCTTCTGTTGTTCTTAGCGGTATGTTTTCCGAACAATGAGTACTGAGATACTTTCTATATTTCAACCAATTAATGCTTGTGCAAGTTGTTGGCGACACGATATTTTGCTGATTCCATATAAGACAATAGTGGGTGAATGATCTGAGGATAATTCGAGTGACGCTTCAACCTTAATCATTTCTCTCGAAATACCTTTAGTCACGCCAAAATCAATAACATCAGGTATTTTTTGTCGATCAGTAGGCCAATAGGTGGGTTGTCCACTCGATATCACATTCAGACGCATTTTTGAAATTGTGTCAAACAAAACACGACCTTTTGGAGTTATTAGGCGTGATCCCCAAAACGTATGTTTAGCGTTGTAGTCGCCTGATGCTATGAAACAGGGACCTAGTGATTTGTAAAAGTCGATATATTGACTCTCTGATATTTGAAATCTAGGAGGTGAATAAATCGAAGAAATAACAAAGTTTTGATGATATTCTTCAATACAGATGTTTGTTGCTTGAAGGTAGTCCTCAAAAAAGTCACACAGTAAATGATGTTTAATTCGAACCACCACATGCTCTGCCACGGGGGTCTTTAGTGTCATATAATATATAGCCATTGATTTTAAAAAAGCTATTTGTTGTTAAATGAGTCTCTGAAACCATCATGACATCAATTTGTTGGTTCTTCAAGAAGTACTCGAAACATATTTTTAAACAGTTCATGGTTTGTTAAGTACCGCCTGCAACATCATAGATTGCATGCGAACCATTTCATGCATCATGCTGCTCATAGAGCTCATAAAACTGTTTAACGAATGCACTAATGTCTCGATACTTGCTTCGAGACGATTGTAGTTACCAGATGGTGTTTGTTCCTTAGCTTCTGGATGCATATTTGAGGTAGAATTGGTTGTAGGTGTCGTTTTGTGTGCTAAAACATGATTTGATTTTAACATATCCGCGTATGAAACATGTTTGGTTGTGGGTTGAGCTAACTGAGGGTAATGAGCATTTGCTTGGTATTGTGGCTGCCTAGCAGGAGTATTTAATTTCTGAGTTGACTTCCTTACCATAGAAAAAAACTGGACAGCCTCTGTAGTTAGCGGTGTGATTTCCACCGCAATTGCTACATTTTTTAACCTTCGAGTCATCCTTTGGTTTGTCGCATTGGGCGGAACAATGAAGCTCTCCACACATAACACAAACGGGAGGCAACTTACAGTACTCCCTTGTATGGCCATATTCTTGGCAATTTAAACACTGGACGGGTCCTGACCGCTTATGTGGTTCCTCTACACTTATCCTGCGGTGTAACAGATATTTTAGATTATAAATGGGATGCGTTTCGTTCTTCTTCAATCTAATATCCCCAGGTTCCAGTTCAACGCGAAATAGAGGTTGAGGGACGCGCTCTTGATTTCTGAGATTGTCAACGCTTTTCACCTTAAATCCAGCTTTTTGGAGGCCATCTTTTATTTCCACTGGATTAACATATGAGTCTACACCTTTGATGACTACCTGTAGGCCTTTGCTACTCTTCAGCTGGTAGGTATAAAAGTTCTTTTTGCAGCTTTCAAACTCCTTTACTGCTTTGCGATAACTACTTTCGTCTATGAATTGAATTTTAGTTTCATCAATGTTACCACGTTTGATAGGAATTACATAGAATGAGTTTTCCCCGATAGCTGAGATTAACTTAGTTATTAAGTCATTTGAATTTTTCTCTCTTAAAAAAATTGGTGGTGGTTTAAACGACTTGGATGCCGTTTTTGTTTCAATTGCTTCGTTATCTAAAATAGCAAAACGATTATGGGAATTTATTCCGTTAGAGTCCTTGTCTTTTTGTACTTTAGCCATTGGTGCAATCTGCGAAGATTTAGGGCTTCGACCTCTTTTCAATACAGTTATGTATCTGTCCATTCCCACTCGCATGAAAATTATTTTTTTTTTGCCACAATTTTCTCGATATCTCCGCTTAGTAAAAATCTAAAAACGTGTGTAACTAACTCTTTTGTAATAAAAAAAACTTTTAAAATCATTCAAATTTATCCTTCAATAAACTCCTTGTAGACGTTTGGCATTTTCTGCAAATATAAACGAACATTTTTGGGTTGCATCATGACAGGATTGACAGCAAAACGGAATGTAACCCATTTCTCATCTTGCCTAAAGAAATTCAGTAACGTTTTGCAATAATAATTCTGTGTTAAGTATCAAGGAAAATCTTACGTCGATATTAGACCCTCAACTCCTTGAAAAAAGTCAGCTCGAAGTACATGATGAGAATAGTCTAGTTGCATAAAACCTGTCCAAAAAGCCCGGTAAACGGGCCACATTTCCGAAATCATTTTTAAAAGCGACCAACAATTGGGTGGAATCTAAATTGGCATATTTACCGCCCGGAAAAAATTCTTTTAAGAATAACAAACTATTGACAGTGGGCATTTCTTTAAAGGCTTTAGCATTTTCACATTCAGTTTTTGTGAAGAACTCATAAGAAGCTTCATTAACTACTGCGCTTGCGGCAGTCGTGGATTGAGAATAAATAATTAATTAATTAAATAAATTTTTTAATAAATTCTTATTCTTTACTGACTGTGAGTAGATTTTGTTGCTGGTTAACTAATGACAAATATAATAATTTTTCCTGATTTAAAATGAAATTCTTATTCAAAATTATGCAACACTTTTTTAGTTTCAGCGTTATGCTCAACCATCCGGTCTAGCGATCTTGATGCTCAATCTTTCACTGGTTGTGTTTTTAATACAGTAAAAGAATACTTTTATTTTCTAAATACAATTTGTAATTGGGTAAATTTTGATTAGCAAAGATTGTTTCTTTATGATATTAAGAGTATTAATTCATTTATCCTGGTCTATAATCATAGATGCATTTTTACCAGACTGGTTAGAAGCTTTCTCAGCATAGCTCTTTAAATGTTCAGACATTTTGCTCTTGAATATTTAGAATTAAGGAAAAAGAGAATACAAAAAGAAATATTGTTTTAAAATCCGCACTACAATTTAAATCGAAAGACCCTTAAACCAGCAAAACGCTTCCCAACCAACCATCGATAATATTGAATGACTGAGTGTTGTTCCAAACGATAATTTTTGAAGAGAGATCAGTGCTGACCGGAGAGAAGCAAAACCACGAATAAATTCGAAATTTGTTTAAATATTGTTTTGTAATTTTTTAACAAATATTTTTTTTCTTTTTTATCTGGATTGCAAATGAACAGTTCGTTAATAAAATAAAATCATGGTGCTTTTCCATATACTTTTTTTTGCAATTAATTTGTTCAAACTATAAATATTAATGACTTTAAATTAAAACCTGTGAGGCCAGTTGCACTCTATGGTGTGTGTTTGTGTGAAAGTAAATTATAGCGTTGATATTAACATTAACAAACATGATCGGATTAAATGGGAATTAATAATAAATCATTAGTTTATATGCAGATTTATTTCAAGTATTATTTGAGCCGTTTTCTTTGAAAGTGGTGCAAGTCCATGTTATTGTATATGGAGGTATTCAAGTTTTTGCTTTTGACTAATTTATAATGTAATCATTTTTTTAAATGTGATTAACAATTATTTATACTTTTAATAAATTCTAAAAGGATTTGGAGTAAAAAGGTAAAAATCCTACATTTAAAGAATCTCAATTGAAATAAATCAATCTCTTTTTATAAAATTTTTATTAATACTACAATAAAAACTGAAAAATAATAAAATAAAATAAAAGTGCTCTATTTTAACAGTTACCATTATTCTGTAAGTTATTTATGCTCTTATCTATACATATAATAAAACAGTAACTCATTTCCTGTCTGCATCACGTAAAACTACTGGATGGATTTTAACAAAATTTTTGGTGGAGGTACCCTAGTATCCTGATTTCAATATAGAACACCTTGTTTCCGCAAAAATGTCTTATATCAAAGAGAAAGTGAAGAAAAGGCAGTGAAAGTATGCCGTTTTTTTTACCGATTTAAAGTTACTGCATACTTTAAAGCATATTTTATTTTTTAAAGCGGTATATTGCACAATAGATGGCGCTGTTTTAAAATAATCACAAAATCAGAATTACTTACTGCCAAATAGCCAATTAAATAAAATTTTTATTTGATTTGTATTTTTTACTTTGTGGAATTACATGGTTATTAAAAGCTTTAAGCTTTAAAAAACAGGTGGCGCTGTTTTAAAATAACGAATAACTCATTTTCTGTCTGTCTTTTACGGAGCTTTACAATAATTTTTAGAATTTTATATAAATTTTAGAATTTTATCCAGGGATGGGTACCTTTATATAAAGTAAATATGTAAGAGTCTTTAAATTTGGTGTGGATTACTTTCAAAGCAAAATATTGTAAGGACGCACATAGCGTGTGTGGGCACAGCTAGTTATTAATATATTTTAACGCTTTTCATTATGATCAAGTTTTGGAAAGTAGTCATAATATATTGGAGAAATATATGGCAATAATTCCAAAATTTTTTTTTATGTATTTATTAATTTAGTCTATAGATGTAATCCTCACAGATTACAACATGTGTTTATATTTTACCTAAATCTAATATTAGTTGGTTAAATAAACAATTATAATTCGTTTTACAACATTTAAAGATAATGAATAATCAATAAATTGATATAAACTATTAAAATCTATACAAATTCTTCTAAGTGGATCTGCGTTTAAATAATTATTGCGGAAGAACTGTTGCCATGTCAAATTTCATAAGCAAAAAATTAAAAATTGTTTCTGAACCGATTCAACATGGTTGTTGTGCACATTATATTGAGGGTCCCATATTATTGAACACTATTCCAAAACTGGTCTCACAACTAAAAAGTTGTTTACCAATTCCAACTGATGGTTTCCTCTGCAGTAGTGAGCATCATACAATTTTTTTCTTGAAAAACAAGAAAGTGAAAGTAGGTAGTGTACTACTATATCAGTCCGGGGTTGTGGGTTCGATTCCCATACAAAACTATGGGCAAGTTAAAAATTCAGGGAAGAAAATACTTGAAGACTGTGACTGCAAATAGGCTAACATAAAAAGGCTTTCGACCACGGGCAGACACATATTAAAATGGAGTTGCTGTTTAGATCTTAGCCTTAAAAAAACGTTAGCTATTACCACAGACTCTGTGCTGAGAAAGAATGTCGATATGTATCAGTAGCCAGTTTGATATCTCTACAGCCGAGAGTAGCCAGTTTTTCGCTCGACGGAGGTTGTTCGTATATAATTTCAAAACCTAACCTATTATAGTATAGGAGTTACTACATTTAGTTTTCCAATTCCGTCAATTTTTTGCTAAAGTTCCCTAATTACATGATTATTTACTTTGTATGTAAGGAGCCACGGCTGCCGTTCTAATCCAATCTATTTTTTGCTGGACTATGGCTATTAATACGCGAATTATTCGTGGAATATTTAAAGACTCTACCTGTTACAGTTTCCAAGTTACACGATGTTAAATATTTACTTTTTATTTGAAGTGCCACGCCCACTTGAAATGTCAAATAATAATATATATTCTATTTTACCCTATTTATATTATCCTATTTTAATTTGAAAATTCCAAGAAAACAAAATTCACCTAAAACACCAAAAAACCAAGTTTTTCCGACAATATCACAAAATATATAAAATATAACCAAAAATACGCAATCTGACGAACAAATCAAAATATAACCAAAAACTAAAAATTAAAAAAGAAAAAAAAAGAAGAATTCATTAAGAGATCTAAGTATCACCACCAAAAAGTATATTATCACTAATATATCACAAATATTTTAAAAATATTAAAAGTTTACAAAAAATAGAAAATTTTTTAAAAATTGAAATTTAGCCAGAAAGTAAAACAAAATGCTGTTACGTTTTAGCTTGTTTTATAGAAATTTAATGAAAATTTCGATCGTTATCGAATGCCGTAATTTGACCCCATTTTTTTGCCTAATAACTTTATAACAAATTTTTAGTTTTTTTTTCTTAATTCAATTCAATAAATATCGACTATACCCTTCACTACAGGCGGCATTTTGTTGAAATTTCTACAATATTTATTCTCGATATTTTATAGGATTTCAAATAAATTAGTCAAGTGCGAGTTAGACTCACACACGAAGGGTTCCGTACTATGTTTAGTACAACTTTAAAAATTCAAGTTGTTAATTTTTTCACGTTTTATGAGTCACCTTTTAATTTCAAAATTAAAGTTATAATTGCATCACTGTTGGAACACCCTTTTAATTTTAGCAATTTTTGTTATAGCGGCTATAACAATATACACTATCTATAAAAATATACATGCGCCTACCTATTGCAGTTCAAAAAAGAAGGTAATATACGTGAAAAACCATGTCACTGATGGAACACCCTTTAGATATTAGTAATTGTTACAGCGGCTGAAATACAACATCTACTGTAAACATTTAAAGAGTCTACCTCTTATGGTTCAAAAAATAAGGCTATTTACGTACAAATCATGTCTCTGTCGGAACACCCTATAATTTTGTTATTTTTTATGGCGGCAACGGCAATTCTTTTTCTATTAATATATCAAGAGTCTACCTATTACTATTAAAAAAATAAGTCACTATACGTGAAAAACATGTCACTGTCAGAACACCCTTTAATTTTTTGTAATTGTCATAACGGCCATGGCAACACATCTTCTATAGAAATTGGAAGAGTTTACTTATTACTGTTCAAAAAATATGTCGTTTTACATGAACACGTCACTGTCGGAAAACCCTTTAAATTTTTATTGTTTTTATAGGGGTCATAGTAGTACACCATTTGTGAAAATTTCAAGAGCCTATATATTATGGTTAAAAAATTAGTCACTGTTTATGCAAATCATGTCACTGTCGGCACACCCTTTAATTTTTTCTATTTGTTATAGTGGCCATAGTAATACACCTCCTGTAAAAACTTCAAGAGTCTACCTGTTATCGTTCAAAACATAGGCCATATACATACATGCAAATCACATCACTATAGGAACACCCTTTAATTTTATGTTTAATATTGTATACTGGCTTTTAACGCGAACATAGATTAAATTACTGTCTGCAAATTTTAAGTGGTTGCCTCCCATACCTCAAAAAATTAAGACATAAAGGCAAATAACACGTCATTTTAGGAACACCCTATAAGTTTTAGTATTTGTTGCTATAGCGGCAACAGGTATACATCTGTGAAAATTTCAAGAGTCTACCTATTACGGTTCCAGAGATAAAAGACGCTGACAGACGGACGGACGGACAGACATTGTAGCGAAAACAATAGAGTTACGTTTTTACACTTTGTGTACGGAACCCTAATAAAAATTGTTGGTTGACGAGGATTTAAAAAAAAAAAAATTTTTTTGTTAACGCGGGAACCAGCCATTGTACTAATCGAGCTGAGCAACCGATGATATGAGAGGTGTCTAGTAGCAAACAATTCACACGCACAAATCTAAAAACGAGCGCTTTCACGTTTGTTTGCCCCCATTTCCATTTGGTGAAAAAAAAAACAAAAAGAACTGCTCCCTATTCCGAGTTGTACCCTCCAGAATAAGTGAAGTGAAGTATACAGTGGATGTTATACGCATAACAGTGCTCAGTTGACTACAAAATTAGCATTGCCCTTAAAATCGAATTTACCTTCAAACATTGCATTTTAAATTACAAAAAAAATTTATGGTGCCTACTTTGTATGAAACACAACGCAAAAACTTCAAGTCTATGGTGGTAAATATTAAAGTAAAAATATTACGAAGGATGTGGATGACGGACGTAGCTGTCTAGAAAATGCTTTTCGTTCTGCTAATGTCTTAAATTAAATTTTTCTAATTTTTCTTTAATATTAATCACCTAATTTGTAATTTAAAGTATTCTTTCTTAAAGAGAATAAACCGAACTTAAGCTTGACTTCAAATTTCATCTGTAATTATAAAATGATTTAAAATTACTTTCCAAAGTTAGAGATTCCAAACGAAAAACAAAAGAGTAAAATATGTTATCTAATCGAAAATAAATAACTAGTAACCAAGAAAACTCGTTTAGTATGCGGATTTGGGTAAAATGTTAAAACGCATAACATAAGTTATACAAATTTTATTATGACAAATAAAGTCATAATGCTTTTTTATTTAAGACAGGGTTTGGCATACGGGAATTCCCGCATCCAAAATGTTTTATATTTGATACGCTGTCACAAAAAAAAGCTACTTAAAAATTGAAACACAATATGGCGTTTGATGTATCTGTTATGTTGAAAATGTCAATTGTCAAAATGTAAAAACATTTTGCAGTTAAGTGTAAGTTAAGATATCGGCAAATGCAACAACGACATCTCTCTGATAAAAACGAAATTACTTTCCGAACGACCCAATAGAACTGGCCTGATATTAATATTTGTGAACTTCTTGGATAACTAAGCGTTGTAAAAATGTGCCGAGCTTTAAAAACTTACATTTTAGGATAAAATAATTAAAAAGTTTTCTTAACTCGACTTAAGGTGTTTTGTTTACACATACACATACATATATATTTTTTATCTTTTGTTTATTTTCCGTTAGCTGAATTTTTTAATTTGTTTCTTTGTTTTAAAGTTTTATAAACTCATGAGTTTTTAAGCCTTTTTTGCTTTTTTGTTTTAATCAATCATATCAATATAAATATTTACAGGGAAACCCGGGACTCCACAGAAATGAAAAAGTCCGCCAAATCCCAAACCCTAATTTAAACACATACCTCTAATCAATATATGCCTACATATTAGTTACACATTTAACAACTTAGGAATCGAGTCGCTGTATGATCCATGGATTATCTGTTATAGTAGCCCTCTATCTCTCATCCAAAAAGATGATTTCGTGCTTTTGGAGATACATATAAGGACTGGAAGTTTCGTCTTAAAAAAATTCTAGAACAGAGAGAGAAAACCACAACATGATCCAAGTATACCCGTAAGAACAGCGGCGAAAAAAGATCAACTGTTAGCCTGTATTCGGGAGGGCAACGCTATATGGATGCCTGACTTGCTAAATCGATTAACTCCATATTGATATTAAGATCATATTTTTTGTGTTAAAAAGAATTACAACTTCTTAAACTGTTGAACCAAAAGAAACAAAATCGTCGCGTTTATTCCTAAACCACGTAAGTGCCAAAAAGTCGTTTTTCAGAAAACGAAAAAAACTTAATAACTTCTTTAATATGGGATTGACAACAATTTTTATTGCAAAACATGGCTGCGCGACTTTCTGAATTGTATAGAAACTTTTTTTTTTGTAAATTTGTTACTTACAATTAATTGTAGCCAAATCTGTCGCTTACGTGGTTTTGGCGCAACCAGCAAATTGCAAATTTCTGTGTGTAAATTAACAATTTTTTTTTGTATTTATCAAAAAATTATATTCTTAAATAAAAAAAACTTAGTGGTTGAGTAATTAACATTTCCAACTTGAAATATATTTGAAATTATATTTTGCATGCAAATGTCCTTTGTATGGCGCTTACGAGGTTTTGAAAATGGATTTTTTTATTTTTCATACAAACTTGTTAAGATGAGAATGTAGTCTGGTGGCAAATGTTATTTTCTACCATAAAAACCAAAAAAGTCAATTTCGAAAAAATTACGCTTACGTGGTTTAAGAAGAAACGCGACGAAATATTAGTAAGAACTTTTAATATGTACTAGAGATGGGCACCGTCCATACTTGATCATGTCTAACCACGATTGATTTCACTTTTTGTTTCTTGGGGAAAAAGCTTTTTTTGGCTTTTCTGGTTTCCTTATGATGTATCATATCTATGGAAGTAACCAGTAAAATACGTATAGGAATAGTTTTTCCCACAATAAATAAATTGCATTTTTATTAGAGTTCCGTAGGCAAAGGGTAAAAACGAAACCCTATTGGTTTCGCTACAATGTCCGTTCGTCTGTCGGTCTGTCAGCGCCTTTTATCTCTGGAATCGTAATAGGTAGACTCTTGAAATTTTCACAGATGATGTATAGCTGTTGCCGCTATAGCAGCAACTACTAAAACTTATAGGGTGTTTCGATAGAGAGGTGCTATTCACGAATATGTATTCATTTCTTGAACTGTAGGAGGCATACACTAAAAATTTACGAACAGTAATTAAAACTTAGTTCGCTTTATAAACAAGTCTAAAAAATAAACCTAAAACTTAAAGGGTGTCCCGATAGTGGTGTGATTTACATGTATAAGGCCTAATTTTTGAACCATAATAGATAGACTCTTGAAAATTTCAAAAATTGTGTATTACTATGGCCCCTAGAAAAACAGTAAAAATTAAAGGGTTTTCCGACAGTGACGTGATTTGCATGTATAACGCCTTATTTTTTAAACCTTAATAGGTAGACTATTATAATTTGCACAGAAGATGCGATGTGTTGCCACGGCCGCTATGACGATTACTAAAAATTAAAGGGTGTTCCGACAGTGACATGTTTTTCACTTATAGTGACTTATTTTTTTAATCGCAAAAGATAGACTCTTGATATATTCATAAAAAGAGAAATGCCATGACCGCTACAAAAAATAACAAAATTAAAGGGTGTTCCGACAGAGAGATGTCTTGAAATGTTAACAGTAGATTTTGTTCTTCGGCCGCTACAACATTTACTAATGACTAAAGGGTGGTCCATTAGTGCTTGATATTTTGATAAAACGTGTATTACCATGGCCGCTATGAAAACAATTACTAAAATTTAAAGGGTGTTCCAACAGTGATGCAATTTTCGTGAATATGACTTTCATTTTAAAATTAAAGGGTGACTCATAAAACATGAAAAAATTAACCACTTGAATTTTGAAAGTTGTACTAAACATAGTACGGAACCCTACATGTGTGAGTGTAACTCTCACTTGACTGATTTATTATTAATATTATGGGTAATTAGCATAATAGTTATTAAATATTTAATAATTAATATTTAAAATCCCAAAAATTTATATTTTTACTTTTTATTTGTTGTTTAATTCTTCTGTATGACCGATTTTCATTAAGTATTTGAATTTTACCATTTTTGCCCTCCTTTGTTTCTCTATGGTTCCAAAAGGGGAACGAGAGTTGGGGCTGAAGTCTATATATAACAATTAAAAAAAAGGCCTTTCAGACACCCAAATTATAATAAATAAGCCGCAATCATATTGCGGAAAGTTGTGTTTAGCACGTAGAATCTCGTATTGGAATGCAATCCATCCTTGAATGTGATGGCGGAAAATTTAGCAGTCACCCTTATATGGATGCGAGGACATGGTACTAACCTCAGCAGCTGTGAAGGAAAAAATGCTTCACGAGAGTGCCATTGCTATCTATTGTGGTGATGCTCTCTGTGATGTGGCCAGGTCAGACGGTCCAACGAGCTGGTCTTTTTTACTGCAAGGACACAACAAGCCAGCTTGTTTGACTGCAAGGTCAATCTTCTTCTATATGACTGGCTTTTTCAAATAAGGCGCCAACATTTTTATATTCCACCGAATATTCGCAGAGTATTAATAATATCTAGTTACTATGTTAATATCAAAGTTAAAAAGGAAAGTGATTTCATCAAAAAAACTTTAAGTTTATCCTACAATTTCGATTTCACCAAAAATTTAAGTTTAAAAAAAGTGGCAAAAATCCAGATTTATATCAAAAAATATAAATTTTCCCAAAACTAACTCGATTTTGCTATAACTCCTTCCTTTATTTCAGCAATTATTGGAATTTCACAAAAAAATCGAAACTTTACCAAAAATCAAAAAATTTAAAAAATCGTGATTTTTGCTATTCTTTATAATATTTTAATCGTAAGAATAAATACGTAAAACAAAGAGCATAAGGTTATTTTTAATCTTTGTTCCCATATGTTTAAATAATTTAATATTTAAATTAACTAAAAAAACATTTTAATTCTGGATATCGGTAAATTTAAAAGTTAGTGGAATCCGAGGAAGCAGACTATCGAAAGCCTTCTCGGTAGAATAGTTGTATTCAACCTGGAAATTTCTAATGACAAGGGCAATACCCAATTCCAATTCCATTTCAACGATACGACGACCCACACAGCTAAGTGGCCCAAAACCAAACGGTAAATTAACAAATGGACTGCTGGGCTTTAAGTTGTGAGGACACGTTTGCAAAGAGTTTTTATTTTCTACAATGCTTTCCGGTCGTAGCAATCTTTCTGGTCGATATTCTTTGGCACGCGGAAAATATGTGTCATCGTCTAATAGTGCTGTAAAAATCATGCTAATATTAGTGCCTTTGGGTACTCGGTAGCCGCTTAAAATCACATCATTGACTGGCACTCGAATCCTTGTGGCGTAAAATTCTCCTAACCTCTTCTCTAAGTTTGGCCTGTTTGTCGGAACTTTTGGCCAAACATAGAAGCAGACCCGCAAATGTGGAGGAAGTCTTTAAAGTAAGAAATGTTATAAGAATTTATCTAAAATAATTTGCCGAAATAACTCACCTGCCATTAACAGGTCCATGGCCATAACTGTGGCTATTTGCTTATCAGTTTTTATTAAATTTTCTAAAACACTTTTTTCATGCTCTGGCTTTTCTGGTAGACCCTTTTGCCTTTCTTCTTCCAAACGCTGTATGGCTTCATTGGTATATGCACTTGTTATAAACATGATGGAATCTAAACTGTTCATTAGTCGTTTAAATGACTTCGTTTTGAAGAGCTTCCAAATAGGTGGTCCGTATTCCACTTTTACGGCATATTTTAAAAAATCTATCATTGCTTGAAATAGCTCTTTGGCCAAAGGATCTTCACGATTCTTGTTAATCAAGCCAAGTTGTCTGTCTAAAGCCACCACAGAAATTGACTCTAAAGTCCAACGATTTAACTCCTCGTCAAAACTGGGCGGGACTTCAAGGGTTTTAGGATTTCGAATTTCTCTGATTCTGAGGAAAAATGCTTTGGTTAATTTAAAATTTAAGATATTTTGGTAACTTTAAGGGATAGTAATTATTTAATGTAATTAGCAGATATTAATAAATAAATTAAGGCAAAGTAAGATTAAAGTAGGTCCTCAAAACAAGTTTTTGTTACAGCGATCACCTACTCATTGGAACTGAATCCTTTTTCGCTAGCATTTTCTTAATGGTGGTCGTGATTTTTTCGCTTAATTTCTTCCAATAAAGTATATATAATTTCTTATTGGCTGCCTGCAGCTATAACCTTTTTAGGCCTAGTATTTAAATTATTGGGTTAAGTCCATCTAGCATTGACCGTGTATAGCTGTGAAACCATATTTCAGCAGCAAGTTTGTAGCTTTTATCAGGATGCGACAGAAAAGTTTTTTTGTACGATTTATTTTGGACATAATTCGGTATGTCATGATCTACTGAAAATATCTTAATGAAATTTCACAGAGGAAAAGCAGAGGTGTTTCTGGGTCGAGCTGCGAACAGTCGGCCGTGTTTTTACATACAAAATAAGAAACAAAATCATGAGGAGGCGTGGTTTAGGAAGCTCCTATAGCTTAAATATATGCTCGATATAATTGTAATTTGTATCAGAGGAAAGCTCTTGACTTCTAGATTAACAATATAATAATAATTTTTTTTGGCTCCATTTTTTTTAATTATATTTACCTTAAGAGCTGAAAAAATCAAGACAAGGTGGTTTTTTGAGAAATAAAATATAGGAATTGCCACAAAATCTAAACGGTTTGAGACATTCTTACACAATATTGAAATTATATAGATAAAAGGGCTTTTAATCAAATGGTGAAATGAAATTTTCTATTTTAACATATAAATTCCCGGACCGGGGAAAAAATATCCCAAAAAATAGTTTTTTTTACAAAAGTGGCTACTCTGCCTTTATTAATTACGGTACCGTAAATCCTCTTTGGAGTGTGTACCCAGCACTTGAGGTTTTAAAAATCCGTTTACTTTTTAATTGGTGCTTTGCACTCCGAGAAATTTAACAATAATTTATAAATTTTGTTTCAAAATTGGCTATGTTTGGATAAGACTTGAGGAAGAACCATTATAATTTTTAATATAATTTTTCTTTTATTCGCACTTGCTATAGGTTGTCTTTAAAATGGTTTACGAAAATTTACTACTACAAAAAAAAAGAATACCTCATTTTTGGGGAAAATCCTAAAAAACGGTATTTTTTACATTTTCCCAATTCAGAGGCTTGTAAGTTTTTAAGGAAAGCGCTATCAGAAAAAAACTTGAAACTAATTTATTCTAAATTTTATCAAGAATATACACAATGTGCTAAAATAATAATCCGATCAGTAATTGTCGTGGTGTCAAAAATACTAACTTAAGGACGGCCAAAATTAAAAAAAATAAAACTGGAGTGGAGTGGCTAGCAAGTATTTTTATGGATATATTATGTAAAGAATAAAAGATCAAAGTATATTTGAATCGAAAAATTAATTATTTTCGGTTTCGGGTGTTAGGTAAACTACTCCTTGCCCCTTCCCGATTGTGCTCAAGACTTACACACTCCTTATCTTCATATACCAAAGGCACATGCTAAATTTTGTGTTAATATGTCATACGGTATGACCTGTAGAGCGTTCACAAAATTTGGGGTAAGGAATCTACTCCTTTCCCCATTCCAATTATGCCCAAAAACTAAACAGCTCTTCATCTCTATATACCAAAGGCACATAGTAAATTTCATTTTGATATGTCAAACTCCACAAAAATAAGGCCGCCCATCCACAGACATCATCGCGAAAATAACCAAAATGGATTCAGGAGACCTCAAAACGTGTAAATCCGTCGAAATCCCGACCTCAATTTTTTTCTTGATTACTATACTATACTTTACTTTACTTTACCTTACCTTACCTTACCTTACCTTACTTTACTACGTACAAAATCTTAACATTTGAGTTAAAACTAAACTTTTTATGACATTTAAAAAAATTTATATTCCCAAGGTGCCCAACTTTGGGAGTTTACGCAGAAGCCCCCCTTTACCCTAGGGGCCGACCGTTCGCAGCTCGACTCTGATTTGCCTCTTTGAAATATCATTAGGATATCTTCAGCGGTTCATGAGATACCGAATTATGACCAAAATAAATCGTTTTTAAACCACTGTGCATTGTGTAATAACTAATTAACTTTAAATTTAGAGTACCATAAAAGTGCTTAAATCTCATAAATTTTCCTATTGATTTTTAGGTAGTTAACAACACTTATTTTCGTACTCACATAAATTTAAAAAGTAAAACCAAATAAAAAATTTAACAACATGATTATTAAAGCGTGTTGTTTAGTTTTTTCAACTTTACTTTTTATTATTTGGTGTTATAGCGTCCACAGTAACACGCCTTCTGTCACATTTTCAGGTGTTAGAGGCTTGTATCAGACGGACCTATAAAAAGCGAAAGCTTTTTTATACCAAATTCTAGTATTTAATTGAAATACCCTCGTCGGCCAAATAATAATACTTTTTGGATTTTTGGAAACTGCCTCAACTGTACAGCCACTTTTCATTTCAGTTATATAACAGTAGATGTCCTAAAACGGGTAAATAAGATGTAAAGTTGACTTCGTCTAAGTCATCTGTAGTTTCTTTAGGTTGTTTTACCTTTGATGTGGGTAACTATCGGAATGCCATCTATCTGATATCTTTAGACCTAGCACGTTACCAGGATCTTAATAGAGTATCCTCCGGAAAACCAGCCGAATACATTTAAAAGCTTAATATGCGCCAAAATTTAATGTCAGAGACTTAAGATGGATCTTCGATTTCGGCAGTAATCGTTATATATGGCCCCTAACCTCTGTAAATGTTGCCCAATAAAGCCTTCCCACAGAGGAAACAGACATCGACTACTGGAGGCACTCATTATTCTTGAGGTGATACATCTGGTTATTAAAATTTTAGAGGCTGCAGTTGTGATTAAAATTTTATCAATCGGTGTGAAAAAATTTTGTTTTAAATTTTGAGGCTGCTGTAGCTTAAGTGGTTAGCACGTTGACTACTAAGCACTGCTCACGAGTTCAATACTCAACCATGGCAACATCAATTTTTCCAATATGTATAAATTTATTTTTATAATAATGCATATCACAGCGCCCTTCTTTGCCGGTATTACCACATAGCACTAAATCGCGGGCGAAGTAAAATAATTATAAATTCGCAGAGGCGCTGCAATACTGTTCTAAAAATAATCATAACGGGCAATTGCAGTGTTGCCATAAGTGAAGCTTTACTATCACACTACCCAACCACTAACTAACCCTTTCCAAAGGAAGTAACACAGTTAATATGTAGGCGTTAATTGCCTGAGTGTTACTTCTTAAAAAAAAGTCAAGGCAGAATGGTCTTTCTACGCCAATGATAATGGCAATCTATAATTGCGGAATGTAGTATAACAATTGCAAATTATCAATAATATTTTTTTGTTCTTTATCTTTGTTTTAAATGCGTCTTTTTTTCTTCTGCTTGTCTACTCACCTCTCTACAAATTCCTTATTAACTTGTGACATTTTATGCATGTGCATGGAAACATTCTTGGGTTACATTAATACTGGATTTATAACCGACCTAAAGTTAGCCCACTTGACTTGAGCACAAATATATATACAGATCAGTCTTTCATTGGCTTTGTTTTTCACTTTAACTTACGTTCCACCCCTTTAAAAAAATCAGCTCTATACACACTTCTATGATATTGCTGGGAGAGTAAGCTCGGTCTTTCTGGCCAAACGCCTTCGTTACGAAAAACCGTAACAAATTCTTCCACATTGTGTGTAACTACCACATCTTTGCGTCCAAAATAGCCCTTAAATTTTGTTATATTTCCCAAATCTCTTTTAGAGGCCAGCACAATATCGGTGGGAGAAGTTTTGTGATATTTACCACCCGGTAAAAAGCTAATGAGTCCATTTAATTTCTTAAGTGAAGGTATGTCCTCATATGGTCTAGCATTAGCCCATTCTTGTTCAAAGGACTTTTGTGGATTTGTTGTAGCTATTGTGGCAGAAGATTGCCAACGGATCTAGTTTTTAATTAAATTAAATTAAAATACAATTTTAAATATGTGCCGAATGTTAAACCTACTTGCAGTGTTGTCCAAACTTTTTTATATAAATGAATTTTTGAACCTTTATTGTAATTTTAGTTCAACAACTTTTAAAATAATAAACGTAAATTTTTTGCGTTAAATTAAATTATAGTATAATGCAGTGAGACTCAGAGATGGGATTTTTAGTACTATTGTATTTTTTGTATTGCCGTGACCAAACTAGTACTTTTTCTAATAAAACTATGAAATTATGTAGTAAGAATACTATATTTGTCCGTGCGGAATCTTCGATAGCCTTTACTATACTGGGAGGCTACTGTGTATTTCGATTCGAAAGAAATCTTTTTCGAAACACAATGTTAAATTCATACATATTCGAATGATTTCCTGATGTGTGATATGTTTTCCAAATTCAAAGCAAGTTTATATTCTGTTTCCCTTATATTTTTTTCAGCTCATTTTGCACAAACATTTTTAAACATGTTGTTGATTCTGGTTAAACGACAAATTTTTGGAAATTGTTTTCTATCTGTCTGTATGCTAATTTTTCTGTATTCGCATGAGTGCTTCGATAGACTGATTGAAAGAGCGCTAGTTGATTGTTTCCTTGAATTTTGAACGGTTTGCTACCTATGGACCTGAACAGGGGAAAATAGGTAAAAAAATTGAATTTTTTAAAGTTTTTTGCGATTTTGACCTTGAAGATGAAGTTTTTTTGATTTTATATGTTAACAATTTTTGTTCTTTATGACAAGAGCTACAACTTTGCCTCAGAGAGTATATTAAAATTTCAAACGGTTTGCAAAATATGAGCTTGAGTAAATGATAATTTTTTTGGAAAAATGACATCGAGGTGGTGTCGGTATATGGTTATTTTTTCCGTGTTGCACTGTGTTATCTAACTGAGTATTCAAAAATATGTTAAGTTAAGCTAGAATTATACTAACGAAGGTTTAAACGGAATCGGTTCTTGGATGAGATTATTATTATTATTGTTCATTTAAGTGAATTGCATACTGAGGTGACAATGTGCTAGTAGGTAATGTGTTAGTTTATCACTCCAGCAATGTGGGTTCGATTTCTACTAAATACTTTTTATGTCACATAAAAAGTTGTCAACTATATTGGTGACAGGTCATAGATACCTTAAAAAGAAGATACTTGCAGACTGTATCAGGAATAGGTTGATTCGCACATTATGTGTGAATGTTCTTCACTGGCTAGTAGTGCTATATTAATTTCGAAGCTTTGCTATGTAAAACTAGCGAAATCGGTCCATAAGGAATGGCCTCAACGATCTTTTCTTTAACAAGAATTGATCTATGTATTTTTTAATACCCCTACTTTTTGGGAAAAAATTATAGGGGCTTTCAGATTCCATGTTATGTGTGATTGAGCGTCTTTTAAAAGTATTTTTTTATACCATGGGCTACTTTTTAGGAAAAATGCCCCCAAGTTGAGCCTAGTTTTACATTTTTTTGCAGTTACACTTACTTTTTATATATTTATGAGTAATGAATGGAAATTAATATGTATTGCTCTTACCTGGGAATATATAAATATATCTGGTGAAAAGTTTTGTATGCCATTATGTGACAAACATTTTCTTGTATTGAGTTTTCCACGTCTGGTTTGTTTGCTATTTAGTTTATCTAATTAAGGCATTCTCATGAGAACAGACGTTTTTATTGATAGTTTCTTATCTAGTTCTAAGCTATTCTCAACAGGCACTGAATATATAATTATAAATTGTTTCTTTTATAAAACAAAATAGTACCTTTTATGATTAAAAGTACTGATAAAAATGTGAATACCTGAAAATGCATAGACTTAATTAAATAATTCCTAAGATGTATTAAAAATCAGTTTTTCTGTAATTATGTAAGAGAATTCGATATTGACAAAATCCAGTAAATTTTGTTGTTGTGATAGAAGTAATATTTGAAAAATCCGTAGTACACCAAGCTGTCAGGTATAGTTTCAAGAATTTAGGTATTGAAAATTCAGTAAAATCAGTCCATAACATAGTTAACCATTTACATAAATTGAACTTCTACTATTTAGAAAACTTTAGTTTTGTTGCAGAAGCTACCAACTAAGAAATAAATAACTAAATAAATAAATTAAAATTAAAAAAAAATTGGTGGAGTAGATATGACCAAAATAAGGCAAGCATCTTTATTTTTCTCACTTTTTGAGATATTGGTGCATTTTGCTTTGTAAGACCAAAAATTCAGAAAAAATACTAGATTACCAAAACATCTGAATTTGACTAAGCAAATGAAATTTTACCAAAATTTCACCAAATAATGGAAATTTTACAAAAAAAAAAATCATGGAATTAGAATTTCATTAGATGTTTTTATCTAATCAGGAAAATATAAAAAATTACTTTCATACTCTAGGAATCAAAAAGTACTATTTAAAATAATTTTTGGTATCGAAAAAAATTTTATTTTCCATCCCTGTTTAATAGTTTACAAATACGAACGTATGAGCAACAAAAAAATTGTCCATTTTGTATACGTATATACGTGCATACTAGAAAAATAACTTTTAACAATTGAAACCAATTAAAATTTTTTATAGAAAATCCTATAAGAATACTTTAAATTTTTTAAGTTTTTACTAAGATGCATATTGTACGATGAGGAGCTTTTTTCAGACCGGCAGCTTTATAGAGCAATTCAGTAATTTCTAATTGTTGTCTAAGTATTTGCCACTGCAATGTTGTTGGGCACTGATTTGTATTTGTTTTTAAGAACTTGCGACCGAGAAAAAACGCGACAGGAGGAACAATATTTTCGACTAGTCAATCTACTAATGTCAGTCTTTTCGGGTGGATGGGATCATTGGCGGAGATATGGAGTACAATAGAGTGTTGTTATATTTTCATGTTGTATTTTATGAAGCATTCACAAAATAATAACAAATAAATCAGTCAAGTGCGAGTTAGACCCACACATGTAAGGTTCCGTACTATGTATCCTTCTATAAATATATCAAGAGTCTTCTATTACTATTAAAAAAATAAGTAACTATTAAAAACATCGTGAAAAATATGTCACTGTCGGAACACCCTTTATTTTTTAGTAATTGTTATATCGGCCGTGGCAACAAATCTTCTATACAAAATTACAAGAGTCTACCTATTATGGTTCAACAAATAAGGCGATATACATGCAAATTACGTCAGTACCGAAAAACCCTTAAATTTTTATTGTTTTTATATAGGGGTCATAGTAATACCCCAACTGTGAAAATTTAAAGAGTCTACCTATTATGGTTAAAAAATTAGGCCATATTCATGCAAATCACGTGACTGTCGGAAGACCCTGTAAAAATTTCACTATCGGAACACCCTTTAATTTTTATATTAAATTTTGAATACTTGTTTATAAAGTGAACATAGTTTTAATTACTGTATGCAAATTTTAAATGGTTGCCTCCTACAGCTCAATAAAGAAAGGCAATAGTAATTAACACGCCACTTTCGGAACACCCTATAAGTTTTAGTATTTGTTGCTATAGTGGCTACAAGTATACACCTTCTCAGAAAATTTTACGACTCTACCTATTATGGTTCAAAACGTAGGCCATATACGTGCAAATTACGTCACTATCGGAACACCCTTTAATTTTTAGGTTGATTTTATACTCGTCTATATAGCGAACTAAGTTTTAATTACTGTTTGTATATTTTGCGTGTATGCCTCTTACAGCTCAAGATATAAACACATATACGTGAATAACACGTCTCTATCGAAACACCCTTTACGTTTTAGTGTTTGCTGCTATAGCGGCAACAGTTATACATCTGCTGTGAGTCTACTTATTATGGTTACAGCGATAAAAGGCGCTCACAGACGGACGGACAGACGGATAGACATTGTAGCGAAAACAATAGGGTTACGTTTTTACCCTTTGGCTACGGAACCCTAAAAATAAAAATCAGAAATTTCCACAAAATTTAAGGTTTCACAAAAAAAAACATATTAAGGGAAAATTCTTATTTTTTTTTGTAAGGAGCTTGGCATTTTTCATTCCCCTTAAAATAAATTTGCATGTCAAACTACATATAAAAAAATTAAAAATTTCCCCATCAATATTTCAGCTTGACCCAGTGAGTTTACCTTGATACAATTATGCCTTGCCCTACAGTTTAATACAAATCGAAAATGACTTCAAATGGAAAATTTACCAAAAATTCGAATTTAAAAAAAGTCAAAGTAAATCAAAATTTTATAACATAATTAGAAAACAATAACAAAATGTTATATTTCGCAGAAAAATCGCAATTTCCCGCTATAATTAAAGTTTCACCACAAATCAAAATTTTAGCAAAATGGAGATTCCAAAGAAAATAATATCCCAATATCTCAAAAAAAAAAATCGAGTTATCACCAAAAAAAAAAACGATATTCTTCCAAATACGAAGTTTCACCGATCAATCAAAAATAAATTCAAAGTTGCTATTCAGCATTAAAATAAAAAATGATTTTCCTCTTTGTTAATTTTAATCTTGATTTTATTAAGTATTTTTTTTTAATATTTGTTTAAATGAAATCGGAAAAAATACGAAATATAAAGAAATATCTTAAATTACTATGGAGAAGAGTCTAACTTTCTACATCAGTAAATTTAAATTTCAATGGTACATTAGGGACATTTATAAGAACACTCTTGAATGCATTTTCCGTTGGATAATTAAATTCTATATAAAAATTACGCACCATACGAGCAATGCCCACCTCTAGTTCCATCTCTACAATTCGACGACCAATACAAGTTCGTGGACCAAAACCGAAGGGTAAATAAACAAAGGGGCAACTGGGTTTTAAGGAGCCCACAACTGACGACTGATTTTGATTAGTTTCTCTTTGACTTCTTAACCAACGTTCCGGTAAATATTCATTGGGTCTAGCAAAGTGTTTTTCATCCCTAAATAAGGCAGCCGAAACCATAGTAATACGTGTGCCTTTCGGTACTCTATAGCCACTTAGAACAACATCATTAGCTGGTGCACGAGAATTGCCGACAGTTACGGGGTAGTAGCGCAGAGACTCTTTAATGCACGCTCTTAAATAAGGCATATTTTGAAAGGCTTCCTCCGTGAATTCTGATTGTTTGTGGGGCAAAATACGCATAACTTCCTCTCGTAGTTTAGCTTGTTTTTCAGGATTTTTAGCTAGAGACATTAAGACACCAGTAAAACTAGTGGAGCTCTGAAATAATTAAATTAAAAATTAATTATTACCACAACAAATTGAGAAAGTATTCTACTATACGGTATCTACTCCCGCTAAAAACATATCCATGGCCATAACCGTAGCTACTTTCCTATCGATTTTAAGAAGCTTTTCCAAAACACTCTTTTCATTTTCTGGCTTTTCAGGAACTCCATTTCGGCGATCTTGCTCCAATCGTTCAATGGCATTGTTTATAAAGGAATTGGTTATTTCCAACAACGTGTCCAAAGAGTTCATTAGTTTCTTAAAGGTTGGCGTTTTATAATATCTCCATATCGAAGGCTTTAATTCAACATCCAGCGAGAGTGAAATAAAGTCCGTTAGAGTTGTAAACATTTGTTTGGCTTTTGGATCGTCGCGATTTTCATTAATCAAGCCCAACTGCTTGTCCAAGGCAACCACAGAAACGGATTCCAAAGTCCAACGATTTATTTCTTCTTCGAAGCTACTGGGGACCTCTAAAGTGTTGGGGTCGCGTATTTGCCGGATTCTAAAAGGAAAAATTTTTAACTAAAAATAAAATTAATAAAATAGATTCTAAATGGCCTATGCTCCAGTGGGAGTTAGAGGAATAAATCTATAAATGGCCTAATTTCAAAGGAGGTATGCATTATTTTGTGAATTTAAAAATTCAAGGGATGTCGAATATCCGGTCGAATATGTGGTTATGGTATAGTCACAAGAACCATGCTATGTTCGCTGTTACAATATATGGTTGCGCTGAACAACTTATAGTTATTTTAATCATTACTATGGTCAAGACAAACAAGTTCTTGTTACTATTTGATCATTAAATAATTACCACACCCTAAAAATTCAACATGGTTGGTTTGAACTATAGGATTTTCAAACCACAATCAAAGTTGTAGTAGTATTCCATAATAATATTTTATTTATAACCATATAATATATTATTAGTAAACAAATTGTGATAAGTTTGCTTATATGTAACCACAATATAACTAATAACAAAAAATTAGTGTTTGTTTTTTAGAAGTTTTGTGTTTAGATGTGTAAAATTATTTTGAATGTGATATTCCGATTTCTTTTATAAATATAACAATTAGGAATTAATTTGTTTCCTATATCGAATGTTTAAAAAGATAAACTAATAAATATTCGTGTGTTTTATTATAAGAGAACAAATATGGTATTTTTTTGTATTTATATATCTCACTATATTTATTTTATTTATTCCATAATAAGATTTATATTTTACAATGTTATTTTAAGTCAGACAATAATATGGTTCTAACAACAATATTATTATTATGTTAATAATATGTTTTGACTACAACCATATAATTCAATTATAATATCGCACTTGATCAACAAGAGGGTATTAACTCAAAATTTTAAAATTTTCAGTAGAGGTAAAAAACTGTTTGTGATTACATTTTAAGATAATTGAAAAATCCGAACATATTATAGTAAGCAAATTCCATTTAATAATATATTTACATTGTATTTCTTTTAAATTTTTTGCAATTATTCCCAAATAAAAATAATACCTTTTAATTGAAGTAAAGGTATTCAAGACACTTCACTACAATGGTCTCAGAGATGAAGCAGTAATCTGAATACGTTGAAATTTTTACAGTAGATAGATATTTGAGTTAATACCCTCTTGTTGATCAAGTGCGATATGTTGCTCTTAGATTATGGTTACCTCAACCATGTATTTGGTTATCCTTTCTTTCTGTGACATTTTATTTAAATACAACCTTACATTTTGGATTTGCATTAACACAGGATTCACCAGTGATCTGAATTTACCTCAGTCTTCATCATGCCTTTTTATATTAATAAATGTTGTTTTGTTTTATCTAAAAATCGTCTCGAAATCACACTTATCACTTACGATGCCAAAAGACCATTTTATCCTTGGAAAATCTGCTCTATGAACACCACTTACTCACTTTGATACCTCAAAGTGAGTAAACCGGGCCTTTTTGGCCAAGTTCGCTCATTACGGTAGATTTTTTCGAAATCCTCCATATTATGCATATAAAGAACATCAGGACTTCCGAATAAACCTAGTAATTTGACAATAATAGTACCCAGGTCTTTTTGAAGAGCGAAAAAAAATTCTTTTGAATCTAATTTGTAATATTTTCCAACGGGAAAGACATTTTTGATCAATGTAAAAGCGCCAATTGTGGAATCTCTTCGTATGGTTTAACCGATTGGCGTTGTGTGTTAACAGCTGGTGGTGGAGTATTTTCCTGTTCAGAGCATCGGCCAGTTGGCCTAGACCAGAATCTTAATGGCTTAAAATATTGAAAAAAAAATTTAGGAAAATTTGAACCGCTGTCTGAAATAAGTTTGTCTCCACGCCACTGCCTACAGTTATTTGATTTGCTTTTCTTTACAAATTTGGATGACTTGCGAGATGGAGTTTGTTTCATTTTAAACATTTATTATTATGTTTTAACATTTAATTTAAATGTTTTGTTTGTTCATGAAAACAAATGTATACTGGAACTTTCGCTTTTAATACAAGCATTTTATATGTTTTTTTTTCAACTTTATTGTTTTGTTGTGATTTTGCAGTTTTTGCTGTAATCTTAAAATTGCTTATATAAAAAATATTATTGTATTCTGAAAACACTATGCGACAAAATCAATGGAGGTGACAAAAATTTCAAAAAACTAACTATATATATATATAACAAAAAAAAAAAAAACTAAATTTTTAATATTTTTGTTTAAATCCGAATAAACGTAATTCCAATTTTCGAATATATTAAAAACTATCGTAAATCGTAAATGTCTTGCAAAAAGAACTAAATTTACTTAAAAATGCAGAAAAATATTATTTTGAGCAATGTTCGAAAGTTTGAACTAAATTTCGAATTTTCGAAATTAATTCAAATATCCACTTTAGAAGCTAGATATTTTGCAAGATGTTGTTTTTATCGCATATATAAATTTTTTTAAGAGTAAAGAATGTTCGAAAGCTTGAATTTTGTTTTAAAATTTGATTAAAAAAAAAATTATTTTCGAGTTGAGTTCGTTGTTTACTAAAATTATAAGGTTCCTCCAAAAGTACGATATTTTAAACTTACGACGCAAAATTTTAATACTTACTAATTAATTTTTTAATACTTATAAGAAATCCAATAAAAAAAATTAAGAAATCATGGATTTTATCAATTTCTTGAATATATAGAAAACCTACATATGTAAAATACGACTGAAGTTTCTAACATTATTATCCTAACTAACCCTAATAACCTGATTTTATTTTAATAAACGTTGTATTTTTTGTAGTTTTTTAGTGTTCGAAAATTTATACTTAATTTCGAATTTGGACCAAAAATATTAGAACAAAACAATTATTTCGTTAAGATAATTTCAGTCCTTCTGAAACTTGTAAAATCATAAGGTCTTGAGTATTTATAAATAATATGAATGAAATATCGGACTTTCGAAGAAAATATCGAAAAAGGAGCTTTTATAAGAATGTCATTGCAAAGTTTTTTACCCATCCTCATAATAAATAAAATATATTTAAAATCTATTTTAGAACAAATTTTTCATACAAACGTTGTTCTAAAATACATTTCAAATAAGTTTTACTTATTTTGAATGTGGGCGTTAACATTTTACAGTGATACAATTTGTTTTATATGCAGTCTTTCTACAAACCATACATGCAGGTTAATCTACGAATAAGTATATCACGCTTATTCCCTAAAGCGTCGTCGTCATCGTCATCAATTTAATATCAATATCAAATTTTATCGACATCGTCATCAATTCAATAATAAACTGGTATTTCATAACAGCAATGTGACGATGTTGTTAATTTATCGTTTTAAAAGCACATCTCTAATAATTTGACAGATAATTTGTTTTGTGTTCAGAGTTTATTAAAAAATTTAAACAATCAAAATGTTTTTTGTTCCTGATTGTAATTCTGAACCAAATGGTGAGGAAAGTAAAAATAAATTGGTGTTGAAAAGAAGATTAATAAGACAAAAATCAAACATATTTGAATTACCTGATAAAAAGTAAGTAATAAATTGAGTGTTCTTTCTATTCTCCAGGAGTTAATTTGTTATTTCTTTGAAAGGTTCGAAAGTTTTTTTCGTTTAAACAAAGATGCTTTTAAGTATGTGCTGGAGACTATAGCACCACATTTAAAAGTGGGAGTTAGGTCAACACATATTTCAAACACAATTAGATTGGCTG